>MU227058.1:3574314-3600618 GCA_018584345.1 Thuja plicata
AGTGCATTTATATTCCTTCCTAGGGTGATCAATTATTTAAAACCTTGTATGAAAATGTATGTCTGCTGAATGTTTGAGCTATTTGTGGTTTTAACCCTAGTAGTGAAATCTGTCAGCCTATATGTTGCATAGAGATTTGAAGTATTAACCCTTTTATGTATGAGGTGGAGTTACAATTTTATCTTTCCATCAAAAGTCTAAATATATTCTTGGTGTATCACCCCATTTTCCCTTTCATTTTTAATCCTTTTTCCCTTTTCCCCATCAAGTTTCAAATCAGGAGGTGATATCCCATATTTTATAGGAACCGGCCTAGAATCTGGAGATTCCTCTTCACTCATAGTCTACCCACAGCTAGGAGAGGTTTCCATTGTGAGGATGGAATTGTCATGTAGCGCTGATGCTTGAGTTAGGGTGACAATTTTAAGCCTGAACAATACCTTCATCCTGCTTGACTCCTTCACTTTTATCTTTTTCTTCAACCTTTCTCAATGTATCATTAGTTTTGTTATTTGCCTCTTTGTTTTGATCTTTTGACACTTCTTGTTGGTTGTCGGTTGCATCCTTCATTTCTATATCTGTATCCTTGTGAGTGTTGGATGAATCTTTGTTTTCATTGGTACCCATATCATTGGGTATATTATCATCTTTCTTAGATGATTTATCCTGACTTGACTGAATATCAATAGCATCTATTAATATATTCATGTTTGTCAGTGTATTGACTGTTGCAGTGTCAATATCTATATCCTGTCCGTTGGTATTTCCCTTTGTAGCATTAATGTCTTCATCTTTTTGAACATTTACTGTCGGGTCTTGTCCTATAGTGGTATTGACAATGTTTTCTAACCATGATTCATCATTTATATCAACACCTAAGTTACCTTTTATTGACAAATATTCTTTGGTAACTTCTTCATCCTCTAAGCTGATGTGGATGGGGCTTGCTAGTACTTGATCATCATCACCATATTTTGGCCATTCTTCATCTATAATGTCAGTCTATTTTTGGCCTATTATTTGTACCTCTTCACTGTCTAACTCAACTATTGAGTTATCTATTTTAGTGATAGTTTTCTTCTCATGACTTCTCTCCTCATCAGGATTGAGTATCTTACTCTATATATTATGCATTTCTTGTTCAAGCTCTATAAGCTTCTCTTTAAGAAATTTATAAGCTCTCATCTTGGGTGAGAAAATTTTTGCATGTTTCTCCATGATTTCATTGATTTATTCTCTCTTTGATTCAGGAGGCATATGAGAAACCAGTACTCTTTCTCTTATCCTTTTCTCCTCATGAAGTGAAAAAATGAATCTAGAAGAAATTCTAATCAGTAGTTCTTGTGGTACATCACGTGTAGTGAATTGTAGTGGGACATAATAGTGTCTACACATATTAGCAATAAGTACATCTTCAATCTTATTCTATTCTACAGTGTCCCATCTTAACCATTTCCTAATCTTAGGATGTCCAATAGATGCAGCTTTAGAAATATACTTACATATTTCATCAATGTCTTCAATGGGTGATGTAACCTTTGATGTTTCCTTTTCTTGTTTTATAGTGTCAGGTTCATCCATAGCTGAATCCTCTAAGTCCTCATTTGTCTGAACAAATTTCCTCCTTTTGGTAGGTGCCCTAGCTGGTTGTTTTTCCTTTTGTGTGTTAGGTTTCCTCTTATACACCTTTCCTTTTACCATGGGAGAAGGAATTGCATCCTGTACTGTTTGACTTCTTGTTCTTGACTTCTTTGGTGGAGGAGGAGGTGGTGAATCAGACTTATCTAACTCTAATTCATTTTGCTCTGCTGTATCACCGATGGGAAGCTGGTCCTCAGAGTTCCTCCTTACCCTCTTGTTCCTCTTCACCTTCTCTTTCTTCTTCTCCTTCAGAGGATATATTCAAGTACTTTTTCAAGTTCTTCACCATTCTTTTTTACTATTTTATAGCCTTATTGACAACAAGATTTGTTTTAATCTTCTATTTGGCCTCTTCATAGGTACCAAATCTTAGTTTCTTGTTGTCTACTGGTTCATTTAATAGTGCCTTAATGCATTCATTGGCTAATCTTGTTTTGATTTCATAATCCAATTTTGAAATCCATGATTTCCTTGGTACTACTACTTCGATGTATTTGAAATTAGTATCTACCATGAAACATATTTCTTCACGGTGTTCCTCTATCAGATTCTTAGGAATTCTAGTTCTTGCTTGTAGCATTTCCTTAATGGTTTTGAAATACTCATGCATAACATTATCAAAATCCGTTCCTAGTGATTCTATGAATTCACCTATTTGAATGGTTATGGGTCTGCTTGTGTCCCATGCAAATTTTCCAATGGAAGGAAAGTATTCTTCAAAATAAAAGAATATGCACATTATGAGGGAACCAAAATTACATGTGTTTGTTCTTGAAGACCTTATTGCGCACATGTTCTCCTCAAATTGATGTAACAAGATCTCTGCTAGATACATCTTCTTCCCCTATTTGATAATCTTGTATGTTGTTCTCATAGCAGTACTAGATATGTTGTTCATTTGGCTTGCTTGGAAGATCTTATATCCAACAACACATGCTCCAAACTTCAGCTCTACGTTGGTAATGGTGTTGACCTTTAGTTCCCTTTTATCTGATTTAGCACCAGTCAGTTTTTCAACTTCTGCTAGAGATGGATGCTTGTGAGCCTGTGGTTTATCGGTCATAGGATAACCAGTAATCACATGAATAACATCCTTTTTAATTTCCTTTGGCTTGTTTAGCCATAGATTCTTTTTGTGGACTCTGCTAAGAACAATCTTTATCCATTCTATTTTGAAGACCTTGGGAAAATGCAGTGCATTTGTGAGTCCCTTTACTTCCAAGTGTTTGTGCTCTTCTTTGAGCTTTCCAACATTATCACATAGTGCCCTATAGGCATTATCTAGGTCTAGATCTCCTATTTTTGAGATCTTACAGTGAATATAGGACCTTACGTCCTCTACCAGTAAAACCCTAGGTGGGATTCGGGAGAATGCTCTGGAATCATCAGATTGTGAAGCTATTTCAGGGTGTAACTTGTATTTAGGTTCAACACATTTTCCTTTGCTGATAAGCTTGAAGGATTTCTTCTTATCCTCCTTAATTTTCTCTACTCTAGAAGTTGATGCCATCTTGTTTGCAATTTAGGGCTTTTTGCAAATAAAATAGTGCGGTCGGTGAGTGTATTTACTTACGGATTCTCTGTGATTGCCTGTGAATGTGAATTCTTTGTGTCAAATTTATTTCTTTTGGATCACTTTCCAATTTTCTCTTAAATCACTCTACTCTACTCTGCTCTGCTCAAAAATCGCGGGTGCAAAAATGAGTTTACCCGTCGAGATTTTATAACCTCTTTGTACCCTAAGTTGTCATTAATGCTTACCAACTCATCGGTATATGAAGGCTGATTTTGTCGGTAGAGACATTCATAACATCTCTGGTGACTGTGCAAAGCGTCGGGGTAGCTAGCGATTTTGGAGACTTCACCGATGATTGTCGATGAGGTTGCGAAGATAGCTTTTGTTGATTCAACATTCACCGATATCTGTTAGTTTACACTTAGCTTGTGTAATGACCGATACATTCTGGTAAGTAGTGCTAGATTTTTTGTGTGTGTTCACCGATGCAAATTGTGCCCAATGACCGATGGTTGCTTTTCAACAGTTTATCAAATAACAATATATTGCATCTTTATTCATGCTAATGTTACAATATGAACTATGTGTAATGGAACCGATGCATAGTAAAACTTGTTATAATGCAGTTCCATACTTACTTGTGTAATCTAGTTGGATGTAGTGATGTCACCGGATCCATTGGATGAGGTGTCACCATTTTCATTGCTTGTTCTAGCACCTTCAGTGTTTGTGGCTTTTACCCAAATCTTATTTCTCATTCTTTTGATGTCATCAATCATATTTTCCATTGGGATGTGTACTTGTGTGTGTCAGTCATTCTTTGCAATCTTTTATCACATGTCCAACCTTATGACAGTGTAAGCATGCCATTCCTGGATTGGTCCAACCTCTTGACCTTCTGGTCCATTTTCTCATACAGCTGGCAGCAATATGACCATACCTTCCACATGTTGTGCAATTTACCCATGTGTTATAGTCCCAAACATATGAGTTACCTACTCTTGCTGGTTTGTAGCTTTTATCAGTTTCCTTTGGTGTCCATGCATTGTTGTTCTTTTTCCAGCATTCCTTATGTGTATGCCCATTCATCTTGCATGTAGGACAGTACTTTTCCATATAGGTTTTTCTCTTTGGATTTGTCACTTTAGATATGCACTCATGTGCTTTGTGTCCTTTCTTTTGACATTTATAACAATTACCAATAAAAGTAGATTGCGCTTGAGAAATACCTTTCATTTTGCTTCTGCAAATGTTTGAGGTGTGGCCTGGTTTTCCACAGTGATTGCATGACAACTTCTTGGATCTTGGGTTTGTGAAAGTATTCCTCTGATCTGGTTGATTAGAAGATTCACCATTCTCATTGTACCCTAATCCTATGTAGTTGTTGACTCTCCTTTGTCGATTAAGAAAATCATCCATCCTTTTGTTGCTATCCTCAACCTTTTTAATTAATTCATTGTGTTGATTCTGGACTTTGATTTCATGCTTCAATTTTTCATTCTCTTCTCTTGGCTCACCAATGATCTGTATTCTTTCAATGAGTTCTATATTTAATCTATCTGCTTCTTGACTCATAAGAATAATTTGTTTGGTAACCTCATGATGATGCTTAGTGAGTCTTAGAATCTCTAATTCTTTCTCTTGTAGTTTCTCTGTAATTTTCCTCCTATCATCAATGGCTAGAGTTCTTTCATTTTCAGCTTTTCTTGCATCATTCATGACATTAATCATTTTCACCATTTGAGTCTCTTGACCAATTTGCAGCATCTTGATTTGATCTGTTAGATGTAGATTGATCTCTTGTATACTTGTAATTTCTTCAACTGATGCGTCTGAAGCTTTGCTCATTGATGATTCCACTATTTCAAAGTAATCTTGTATTTCCACTTCTTTGTATTCTTTCTCATTCAGCCTGGTTTCCATAATCTTTCTTTCATCAAGAAATTTTCTCAATTTTATTCTCGCCTCCTTATACTGCTCATAGTTTATTTGCTTCTGTAACTGCTCATTCTCAATAGTCATGTCCAGTATGAACTTTTCCATTGCTCTGATCTTTTCTCTCAAGTCTTTAAGCTTTTCAAGAGAGATACTTAGCTCTGATACCAATTGTTGGAATTATATTGTAATGATGTACTGAGAGAGAAGCGGTGAATCAGTACCTCTAAAAATTTTCTTGGTTAGCCCATTAACCCTTAAGCATCAGTTTGTAAATTATCTTATCTAACTGTTCATCTTTCTTTATGTATATGCAATCATATAATAAGTTCTTTAGTATGTAACCTTAACAGAAACATTCATGAAAATAGATAACACATAACACAAGATGTGATATCTCAGAAAACTCCTATTAGGAAGTAAAAACTGCGATGGGGATTGTTACCCACAAGACTTTACTATCTGCAGATAAGAAGGGGCCGGCTACAGCTTACAATTGGTCACTTCTGATGACCTACCCTATGAGGAGTATTATAGTGGAGACATGTTAAGATCTACTTCATTTGAAGCTTTAGCAACACTATTAAGTGTGCACTCTATTAAGAGATTTGTAAAGAACGGTTAAGTCCACCTTCTACAAAAGGATTTTAGATGTGATGCACTTGTTATAATGCAACTACATAAGTCTTTAATCTAATGATGAATGCAATCTTTAATTTTTGATAACATATCCTATTAAGCTTCATACATATAATTAATCATCCTTGCATGATTGAATAGTACCTTTATCAACTCGTCGATAGCCTCTGTGTGTTCTTGACAACTGATGTGATCTATTTCTGAACTTTGCATGAATTATGCCTTCTGCTCCTTAGATTCTCTTCCTGGCTATCAACAACAATGAATTCATAACTCACAATTGATTTAAACATCTATTTATACTACATTTTGGCTCAATTCTTGATTCGTGCTTCGCAAGTTAACTCTAGATCCAAGGTTTACAACTTGACCTTGATCTTTAGTTAGATATGTTTTAGATCCATTAGGATACTTTAAAACATTTACATAAATCTTGCTTGACCCTTAAGCTATGATTTAAAACAAATTAAAACTCTATAAATAGAATTACATTTCTTTATCTAACGTGTAAAACTCAGATCCACTTTTTGCGGGTTCTCTAACTGAGTGTCGGTTCTGACGGTCGGTTTTCTTGGTTGTCGGTGTTCCTTTCTTGAACTGGTCGTTGGGTATGCCTTATCTATTTTGTCAGTTTTTTTCTCAAAACTGAGTCATCGGTGTTAATCTCAATGTTATGTTATTGACCCGTCGGTGATGTCCTGTTCACTTCATCGGTGTGAAACTTGTCAGTGTTCGTCGGTCAATTTTATACTTAGCATTTTCTCCTAACCTTTGTGTTCTGTCGGGTATGCTCATTGTTTGTCCGTAATGCTTGTAGTCCTCCGGTAATGCTTGTAGTCTGTCGGTGATCTCTGTTAATGTTTTTCACTAAGTGTACTAATGGAAAAATTAATGTCATCAGTGGAATTCTACTTTTTCCTGGATAGGATTTGGCCTTTGCATTCATAATTGACCAAATTAGGAAGAAACCAAATGCGAATCTATCTTCTGAGACCCAGATTGGAGAAATAATGAGGGGATGTAGATATTATCCAAGATCATAGACTCTAGCCATGTGGTCCCTAGCTCCAAGGACACAAAAACCATCTTTGTTTAGTGTTGAAGATAAAATGGATGGAAATAAGATCATCTGGACTGTCCAAAATACTACTAATCTTGAGATCTCCTAGGATGTCACCCACTTTTCCCACCTAAATGAGGCAAAAACATAGCAAATTTTTTAAAGATATGGTAAACCCTTTGATGATTTGGTTTCTATATCTAAGGACAGAGAAAAGTGCTTGATACAAATCAAAGCATTATAGGGGCAAGTGGAAGTGTTGAAAAATAAATTAGAAGAGGATCCCAAAGCTTCTACTCCTATAGCCAAGGAAGTTGCCTTTGTTCAAACAAAAACCACTGAGGATTTCCCATAGAGAATAGAGAAAGTAGAATAGGATCATAATGAAATTTCTTTAGCTACCTTACTGAATATCTTACAACATAGGATTGACATAATAAAAGGAAAGGTGGACATAGTACACAAGGAATACACTAGATTGTTTGATTTAGCAATAGAGGTGAAGGGCCACATAGCAACTTTGGACCCATTTTTTAGTACATGGTCAAGCACGGGATCCCTTTTTGAAAGGCTAGAGGCATTACAACCACACAGGATAGATCTCCCAAAGGTAGTATACCAAGTGGGGGAGATGATTAAGAAAATTAGCACATCATTGTCATTCTTTAAAGGCAAATCCAATCAGATTCAGGCAAGGGTCAACATGTTTGGCCCTAATTTTAGTAGGTTTATACCTCCTATCAAAGGAGAAGATAATAAGATAAAAAAATTTGAAGATTGGAGAAAAGCGTTTGACACTCTTTTGCCTAAGAAAGAGGCATTTCTGATAGATGATAATTTCCTAGACATGGATAGGTTCAATAAAGCCTTGGATGAGGCTTTCAAAGCTGAAATAGACTTTGTAAAGTTTGTTGTAGATGTCAAGGATATCACCGATGCCAAGTGGGAAAGGTAGGTGAAGTAGTTTCAAAGCTTACAAGGTTTCAATTGGCCTTCAGAAGAAGAAGTTACACTTTGGGATAATATCACCAAGCCAAAGAAAAAGAAACCAACAACAATTGACTTGGACGTAATAGATGAAGAGTAAAGTGGCACTTGGAACCTAATAAACGAACACATGGAGGGTAATCATCATCAAGACTAGTGTAAGTTATCTTGTATTGGTGGTCACTAGGTCTCATAAAAACCTTGAGAGGTTACCCAGAATATGTGCGGAAAAAGGTGCCAACTATAAAGGATTTGGAATGATTTCAAATAAACTACTCAAGTGTATTTCTTCCCCTGACTGAAAATTTAACTAATTTTTGTCTTTTAGCACTTTTAGGTTTTGCCTAGCCATCTAAAGCTTGTTTCATCCTTTCTCTTTAAGGATTCCAATATGGTTAGTGCTTACTATATATAGAACGTTGTAACATATTGTAAAGGATGGTGAATTCACAACTGCGAGGCAGATTTCTAAATTTTGTCTAGTTTCAAGACTTTTGTCATTCTGAATGTACTGAACAAAAATATTTTAATAAATACAATGAAATTTCTTGTTTCACATCTTTGATTTCTTCTTGTATTTTTTTTTAGGTTATTGTGTATTTAATTTGTAAGGTATTATAAATATACTGTTTTCAAGGTAATTGTGAAATTATTTTTTAGTTTCTTTCAAGGAGGGAGTAAATCTTACAAGTAGTTTCAGAGAGATAAATATTAGTGTAAGAATTTGATAGATGGGTGTGGTAATGAGAAGGTGGTTTGTAAGGCACTTCATCTAAGTTTCATGTGTGTTTCCATTAAGTAATTTTTGTGAATGTATATATCAATTGACTCTTAGCCCTGTATTAGGCACTGTTCTATATTTTGATTAGTAGTTATCATCATAAAACTTAAATCTAAATAATCCTTTATATTTTTTTTTATTAAGAACACAAATTTTTATCATCTGTATTGGAAAATACAAGTAATTTTATTGATCCCTTGGAGAGAGAATCATTAGGTCAGCATGCCCAAGTCTAGAACTCAAATAGAAGAAGGATGAGAATCCTTATGCCACTGGTATTTTCTCTTGTCAAGTTCATGGTGTGGCTTGTAAAGCTCTACATAAGATTGGTTATACTCATTTGTAGATTAAGTTATCATTTTTTGTAGTAAAAGATAGAGACAAATCAGTGTAAACCATTGATCCATTGTTACATCTACTGAGAAGTAGTAAATTGTATAAGGTACACCCCCCTGAGTCTATGGAGCTCAAAGAAGAACAAGGATTAAATCCTCATCAATTACACTTTTCCTTGTTTGATCCAAGTCTTGGGAATCATAGAGTGAAGCATTGATGCTTAACAAAGGTTAGACAAGAAAAAGTGCAAACATGTTAAATTCTCATTTAATTCTTCACAACAATCATTCTTATCTTAGATATGCTTCACATATCCCAAGAAAATCAACTATGTTGACTGTGATCTCAAATATCTCTCAAACTGTCATAATACTGGCACTCAGTCAATACTGTGTTCTGTTGCTTGGTCATCACTGTGTAGCTCAGTAATTCTATGACACTCATCACATGTTGATGCTCGCTCGACATATACTGGCACTTGGTTGACACTTGCATCACTTGGAATTACTTGACACATACTTAAGTTCCTTAGTCTTCTACTCTATAACTCGGTCAAGACTAATCTTGTAGTCATCCAAACTTCACTTAGACTTAAGATAAACACTATATTACCTTGTCAAGGTGCGATCTCATCAAGTACCCATTTTAGTTTCATATAACTCAACCATTCACTAGGACTTCTTGTTATCTCTCCTTTTAAAATCTTCTTCATCAATCAATTGATATGAAACTTTAAAATATAGAAACTATCTTACTAGTTAAGGTTTGACATCAATGGAAATATAACAATTATCTCAATTGTAGTTTCCAACACTGCTATGATCCTTTTACCTTCACCTAGTTACACCCTAAAAAACCATCCATCATAGAGAGAAATTCATTTCCTGTTACATTTTGCAATAAATCTTCCATGTTAGGAAAAACATAATTATCTTTTAATGATGACACATTTAAATTTCTAAATTCCACACAAAGTCTGATATCACCATTTTCTTCCTGACAGGAACCAAATTAGATACCCATGTTGAATATCTAATTGGCTTAATTGTCCATGCATCCCTTAACTTCATTAGTTCTTCTTTCATTTCAGAGCCAAAGTTAGATTTACGGGACCCTCCCTTTGCCTAAATGGTTTTGCATATGGTTTTAAAGGATTCTCATACTAAAGTAAGTCCTCTTTGTACGTGTTGAGTTCATTATATGGCCATGCAAAGACATGTCTATATCTTCTTAGCAAATTTATTAAGTTTGATATGATCTTGGGGGTAAGATTCTTTCCAAGGTTACTTCTTTGAGTGTATTATTATTTATAAGGTTTATCCTTTCAACATCATCCTTGCTTGCAAGACTTGTCCTCGACTCCACCCTATCCTTATTGTCAAAAAATATTTCTAAAGCAACCAATCCTTTTGGAGTCATATTTATTTTTAATTGTACTATCCCTTTTCCAAATAGAATTTCATTTCCTTAATATTTCTCTACATATGCATTCCAATCTATAAGTTGATATTTATATTTGTCTTCACCCGTGAGAAAATTCATTATGTCATGGTCATCCTCAAATACTTGCCAGTTCTGAGCATTGTCTGGTAATACTAGTCTTTTTTTTATCTCAACTTGTGCTATGTTTTCAAATGGAATATCATTATGCTTGATAACCAAGTTAGCCATAAAGTCTGCTAGAATATTTCTAGATTTGTCCATCCAATTAATTGAAAATGCATCAAAAAATTCTATTTTATCCCAAACTTCATTCCTATAACATTTGAATTTTGAATTTTTAGTAACAAACTTATTCCTAACTTGAGACACAATCAATTTAGAATCTCCATATGCTTTCAGTATTTTTATTCCATGTTTATTAGAAATTATAAGTCCTAACAAAAGTGCTTCATATTCAACTACATTATTTGTACAATCAAAGGTTAAAAGAAAAGAGTATTTAAAAGATTTTCCAATAGGAGAAACACAAACTACTCCAACACCATTGCCCTCTTTACTACAAGCACCATCAAAGTACATTTGCCACATCATTTCTTGATCTTCTTTAGCATGAATTCAATTTGTTCAATATTTTTCATTTCATTTTTAGTAATACTTACTTTGAAATGCAATTCACTTGCTTTGGATTAAAATCTTCAATGATGTATGATGATCTAGGCTCCCTGTCAATTCTCACTTCTCTTCCATTCACTGGAATAGTAGCATAAGATAGATCCAATTGAATATGACCACCTCCTAGATTTAACCATTTCCTAGATAGAAGCATTCCATAATTGATAGGTACTTCTACCACAGTAATACAAATTCTAAATGATACTTCAGGACAAGCAAGAAATTTAAATTCTGCATTTTTCATTATTCCAACCAAAGGCACAGATCTATTATCCATAGCATAAAATCTCCAATAAGTGGTATCAACTTTTATCCCAATTTATTTCATAACTTTGATGGCATGATATTTACTGTTGCTCCTGAGTCAATCATAAAATTCTTAAATAACTTGTTGTTCATTAACAATGTAAGATAAAAAGGATCTACTTGTGTTCCATTTTTAGTAATAGAAGTTCCTAGATAAACAATTGGTGGTTCTTCATTTACTTATTCTTGATTAGATTATTCTTTAGAAACATCACCTACATTAGAAAATATTTTCAAAATTTTATTCTTATAATCTGGAATTTTCATGATTTCAAGCAAAGGAACAAAAATTTTCACCTGTGATAATGCATTAGATATAAAAGAATTACCAAATGAATAATTTATATTAACCATTGGATTGTCCACTGATTTTCTCATCTTAGGAACCTCTACCTGATTTTTTTCTTTTGGGTGTCATCTTTGTTCTTTCTCAAAGTGCCAATCCGGCTGATACTTTTCTTTGGCACTTTGGAAAATATTCCAGCAAGCTTCCCTTGATCAATATTTACTATTTTATTCCTTAATTGATAATTTATCATTGCTTATGCTAAGGCTGCAATAGTACATGATCTTTTGTCTTCATCTGTCATTTTCCTCAAAGTTGGGATTTCATCATTTGAAAAAACTTTTTGTGCATTACATTGCTAGTTTATCCTTCTTGAATAACTTTCTAGTATATATTCATCATCAAAAATATAATCACCATTTTCCTAGAATGGCTCTATTGAGATTGTATTTACCATAGGTTGTTGATCTTTGTCCTGATTTTCTTCATCAAGTAAACTTTGGGCTATAACACAGTTTTCAGGATCATATGGTAATCTACAAGCATCACATAATGGATTTCTTTCTATCAAATGATTATTTCTCCTTAATGGATCTGGAGTCTCCTTAGTGTTGTTTTTTTCTTTCAAGCTTTCCATTCTTCCAATTTGTGTTATATGACATGTCCTACAATCTAAGCCTATCATTTTGATGAAATGGTGGTCTATCATTTCTAGCCTGTTTATTTTTCAAATCCTTAATCATATCCATGATTTATTTTAGACCATCCTTCTTCGGAGCCTTAGGTTTATACAATTTTACATCCTCTCTTTTTTTTACCCTCCTAGTAGCTTTCCTATCATTTTCAATAGTAACAAAAATTTTGAAGGTTTTCTGTAATGTTGATGACCCGTGTGACCTAATCTCATAATGGTTTTTGTCTATTGAAAGAACTTACATAAAAATCAATTAGGATAGAATCAACGTGCTTAATATCCCTTGGTATTCTATTCAACACTTTATTAAATCTTTTATTAAATTCTACCACAGATTCATTAAATTTCTTCTTAATGTTTGTTAGTTCATGGGATGCAAAAGAAGTATCATTATGATCACCAAATTGTTCAATAATTTGAGTTACAAAATCATGCCATCTTGAGATTGATCTATTAGGGAGCCCTATGTACCATTCACTAGTATCTTCCACTAAGGACTCTACAAATAATTTCACAAATACATCTTCATGGAGTATTTAAAAATTTTCAATAATATACTTCAAATTGAAAACATGTTCAACAGATTCTATTCCATTACCATTGAACATTTGAATAGCTATCCTAAATTCATTCTAGATAGGATTTGGATAGCCTACTATCCTACTAAAATCCAACTACTTATATCTCTCAATCACCATAGGTGCTCTTAACCCAACATTATGTCCACCATGATTGTTTATTCTTAGTCCATGATTTTGATGGTTCACGCCTCCTTGATTATTTCCTCTATAGTTCTAACTACCATTATAGTGGGTACAAATATTTTTCTTCCTTGGGTTTCCATGGTCATGCTTTCCTCCATTGTTCAGTTGTCTCCAATGGCCATATTGCTTACCACCATTGTTATTATTTCCATATCTTCCCCTATTTTCTGGTTCAAACAACAAATTAGTATGATCAATGTTGAAAACTTTCTCTCCATTTTTCCTATGAGGAGGATTGTATCTAAAGGTCCCATCATCCCTTGTTGTCCTCTCTTCTTCAATTCTTTCTTCCATCATCATCTCATCCTTCCATCTTTCTCTTGGTCTTTCATCTTTATTTATTTGTTTGCCTGGTGAAGAGAGTGCACTTCTCTGTATTCCCAGCTTCTTGAATATTTCATCTAGTTACCTTCTAATATCTTTAACAATCTCTTCATCATCTGAGCCTGTATTAGCTATCTCCCAAAAAATAGAATTGCATTTTCGATCCCTTTATTCTTCATTTGCTTCTTCACGATTTATTTCATGATGAGGATCATGCTCTTCCATATCTATTTGGGAAAAAGGATTAAAATCTTCATCATTATTCCCATAACTATGATGTCTTGATGTGGGAACTTCTTCTTCATTGAAAAATCCTCTTTATCTATCAGGGAACTTCTTATATCCCACAAATGCTAGTTTTGAGCCTAAACTCTTATTCTTATTCAAGTTTCTTTTTGGACTTAACTCAATATGGTTTTTATGTCATTTATTAAGGGATCTTCTACCCCACATGTACTTTAAAGATAAGTTTCTAGGACCTTCACTTACCCTTTTGCAAGACAATTTTTAATCATAAATTACTATAGAGTTTCCACCTCACTTAGAGGAAAATATTGTTTATTTTTCTGAGTTCTGATCTCCAATAGAGTCTATGATGTCACCAAATATTTTGGAAAACTTATCAACAAATCCCTAGCAGAGTCACCAATCTATTGGTTGTGACTCAAATGGGGAAAATAGAACTATCCAATCTTTGACAAATCAACACTAGAGCTTCTAGGTAAAATTCAATAATGTCTTTATGAACAATCCCCAACAGAGTCACCAATCTCTTGTGTGACTCAGATAGGGAAAACTTGAGTTGTACACTCTTAACATGTTATCACTATAGATTCTACGTATTCTTCAAAAATGTTTTTATGAACACCTTCCCAGCATATTCGCTAATATGTTGGTTCCCAAATCAATAGATTATAAATCCTATGAGCTTTCCTACTCAATTATGGGACCTTCCAATGGACTTGGCCAACAAACAATAATGATCGATTATGAACCTCCTCCCCTGCACTTTAGGCTTTATAGAACCAAGGTGGTTTGGCCCATACCTTAAGCTAATCTACAGGTTCAAGGATTTTTATATCAGATGGAAATGTATATAAAAAAATGAGTGATCTTTCAAGATGGCAAGTGAGTTCTTGAGACAGATCAATTTGTGAATATCACAACTATTAAATATTTGAATGCTGCTTATAATAATATATTTATTGTAATTCAATAAATGTGTAAAAGAATGCTTTGTTGTGTAAATGATTTTTAAAATTTAAATATGATTATTGAGTGAAAATGCTCTAAAGATACTTGATTAAAAAACCTTAAATCTGTATTAGACCAGTGCCTTTATCCTATGAGAGTATTAGAATTTTAATTTAAAATGATCCTACGTATAACCCTATGAGACAGTTTTAAAAACATACTTCTAGAGTAAGACCATCACCCCAAAGGCATCTATATGCATAATAATTTAAATGTGTTGTTACAGTTAGTCTTGTGGATTTTAACTTCTTTACAAAAGACCGATAAGATAGAGTGAAGCTTTGACAACCAATCTTCAAACTAATGATCAAACTGAAACTAATTCAAATTATTATGTCATAATATAGCACATTCAAGCATATAAATGAAATAGATTATCACAAAGAACTGATCAAGTTAAATGAAGAAAAATATCATCAGGAATGAAAGAACAATTGGAATTAGATTGAAATAGGCATGATTAAATCCAATTGAATACAAATTTTGTAATCGTTCTTCTCCATTCATGCATCTTCAAGAGACAAGACTAAATTGCATTGTACAAAAATGTATTTGTTTTTATTTGATTCTATCTCCTCTAACATCAAAATGATCCCCTATATATAGATGAGGAATTAGTTTGGGTGAAAATGCATACCCTTTCACAAAGATTTGTAACTTTTTAACTGACAACTAAACAAACTGTCATAACAGAATGATTACATAAAAATTCATCAAGACAACATTTTGAAACTTTTTTTTTATCGGTAAAATCAGATTTATATTCATAATTTTCAAAAGGTTACAAAAATATTTTAAAGTGTTACAATATATTCCCTTTCTGCACAAAACACCTGGCAGTTTCATCACCGAGGACAGTTTAAACACTGAAAGAAAAACCCAAAAAAATGACATTCATGAATAAAAAACATATTACTTAGAAGATCATACTACTTTGTTCCACCTGACATCGCTACATACACAAAAAACCTTAGCACTAAGATTATCAGAGTCACCCCATTCCTAGCGAAACCAACCGCAAGCCTCCTCCAAAGAGAAGTTTGGAATGGCCCTTGCCGCTGATGCAGATGCTCCTCCAGCCATGATTTTCTTCTTTGGGGGTTGATGAAAAAGTTTGGGCCTTCCAGTATTGTCAATAGGTGTTGTCGCCTTAACTAGAGTGGTCTTCTTCCACTTTTCTTTAGTCAGTGCTCCTTGTTCTCTACAAGCCACAACTTTGTCGAGGAAGGCCTGGATCAAGACCCAGCCTCACCTTACGTCTAGGAGGCACACCATTTGTGGCTAAGTGGAGCTCCATACAACTAAAGGCTGGACCTATCCATACCCTCCACCGATGGAATGCCAGGGCCCGTGCAAAATTTAGATTCCTACACCCAACTCAGCCCTATGAACAATGCCTTCCATGCCAACAGCCCACTTTGGATCCACACATTGTAAAGCCACAGAGAGGACCTCTGTCTTAGAATTCCCCACCGTGAGGCTGAGGGCCAGAAAAAGAGAAGGAATATCCAGGTTAGTTCGGGGCCTCCACTCATGCTTTAGGAATTCCTCCCCAAAAAAAGTTGACAGCGCCTCCATGAATTCGGGATTAACAAAGTGAAAGACATTACCCAGCCTCTGCGTAGTGATTTCATTACAGAATGCATGGAGTTGCTTTGGGGAGTTGAGTGAAAAATTTGCCTCCATGACCAAAATAATCAAGCTTGCTATGTAATGAACCAAGTGCAGACTTCTTTCAATGACAAATTACTCTCGGCACTTCAGACTCCAGTTGATTGATTGTGAGGAAAGATCCCCAAGCTTTACACTTTTAAAGAGAAGCTTTACTTGATTTCATCCCTAAAAAAAGTAGTCTAAATAAATGCTCGACGTATAGCCTCCCATCAGCCCTTCTAACACTTGTCGTCAAACTTGTGCAGGAGAGGGAGTATTGAGTATATATGTGAGACAAATGCAAAAATCTTATCCTTCATCAATACGACTGATACTTTCATTCATGCAAAGCTGGTAGATGACACTTGTCTTTACCTTGTGCCAAATTCAATCAAGTTGGCTGATTCAAATATATTTGTTCATGTGCCAATACTTTGAAGTACACAAAATTAGCTTGTATTAATGACCATGCCACCATTGTTGTAATTGATGATATTATAGAATCCCAATGACACTCCCATTATGTTAGCTAATCCCGACCAAGATAAAATTGACTATAATCCTTAATTAATTCAATAGTATTTGGTGCTCTTCTTACTCCAATATTCGATAGTGAATCTGCAAGGTCATTGGCTTCCCTAGGGACATGGTTGATTTGAACCTCTGTGATTTGGTTTAGTATGGCTCAGATGCTGTAGATATATGAATTTAAATACCAAGCCTCCATTGCACCTTTTTTATGCCATTAATTACAAGTAGTGAGTCACCTTCTAATATCAATTTTTGAACTCCTAGAGTATTTGCCAAACGGGCAGCTCTGAGTGGAGCTTGATATTCTGCAGTATTATTTGTCCCATCTAACAAACGGCAAGCAACCAAGGAAACCATATCACCTTTATTAGACTATGCAACATAGCCAGTGCCTGAGGGACCTAGATTCCCTTTCGAGGCACCATCAAAATTAATTTTGGTCCAACTTGGCGGTGGAGGGATCCACTGGGGTTGTGGGTGATCACCCGAGGTAGGTTTAACCCTACAAATCCCATGAACGGGCCAACATTTTGAAAATTTTAGTCATAAGGAATAATCGATAAATAACTTGCCACATCTCTTCATATTCTCTAAGAAGTTCTTTAGGGTCATATGTATCTATACCATGGATGATATCCCTTTATTGTGATCTCTAGTACGACGAATTATTCCATCTTCAATATTTTCATCCTTTGTTCCAAGAATACTTCTTAATTTAGTAAAAGTAAAAACTTACCTGTCGTTAGGGAATGTTTAGAGAATGATCTATAGCCTTCTTCTTTGAAAATATGGTAATTGCACCACCTCCTTTCATTTTTCAAATTTTACACTGATTTTCAAAACTTGCACTTCTTCCCTATGATTTTTGATGATTACACTTTGTTGTCTTCTTCAGAAACATTAAAATTTCAAAATTTGTGGGCACCATCTTCATTTTGGAATTCTAGGAATTCCCTTACAAGGATTCCATTCCCAATTATTAGCACTCCGGGCATCATATTTTAAAACTTATTCCTTCTCATACTTATATCCTCAAAATATGTGGGCCCCAACCTTCCCATCAAAAAATTGGGAATCAAACTAATTTACTTCCATTCCCGATCACTAACACCACTAGAATAAAAACTTCACCTCAGCACCACATGTCACACACTCGCTATCTCACACCTAAAAGACTTCCCACCAACCAACCTCGTGACCTATTAAAAAGTCATCATCTTATAATCCTCAATATTTTTTATTTAATACCACTTAAACCCGCGAGCTAGTTACTAACCACTGTCTCTAGCTCGCTAATTGAAAATGTTAAAGCTTCAAACCTTCGCGAGTTGGTGATTAAGGAAATCAAACTGTCCATCGCTAACTCTCAATTTTTTTGATTGAATGTTAATTAAACCCCACGAGATAGAACTAGTTGTTGTCTCTATCTCTCAGCTTGAATTAGTAGCTGTCATCAAGCCCTCATGATCTAGAAACAAAAGGAGACATCCTCTATCACTAACTCGTGACCTAAAGCTGTTTAGTTTACAAACTGTAGCAAACCAATGATAACTAACAACAAAATATTTGTCTCCAATTCTCCAACCTTTTATGCTATCCTCATTAAGTGCTATGTGCTGGAGACAACCATTGGTCTTTAACATTCTAGACAGGTGGCAGTCACACACTAGCTCTCCAACTTAAGAACTGACCACCTTGAGAACTCGAGAGCTAGCAACAACCAAGAAACTTAACCTTTATCACCATAGCATCTGAAAACCTCCATGTGTAAATTTATCACTAACTTGCCAATTTGAGAAGAATATTCCTTTTCATCCCATGAGCTAGCAAAAGGGAAATACAAAACCTTTAGCTTATAAAATTTAAGAAACGTGACATTTTGTCGCTAAATTGCAACCTATCAACACTCAACTTCTCATGACCTCATGAGATGGATATCAAAACAAGTACTTAATCTCTCACCCTTCACTAACTACCATTTAAAATTTTGTGAGATCTCCACATCTTTCATTCACGATTATTAACTATCGTGACCTGGTGACTAACATTTTGTAACTATTATTCCGCAGGTTCCATTCTTCTGAGCTTCGGTAATTTCACTTCCTCCCTCAATTATGGGATGAATTCACACTTCCAATGCCCTTTTCCCAAACAAAGGACTTACGCAAAGGTAATAATTTTTTTCATCAATCACCAATCAAAAATCTAATGAGTTAGCTTCTTCCACCATCTTTCAATCTTGCACATGGAGAACCAGAAGTAACTATTTTCATGGCTTAACTAAAAATGTAGACATAAATTTATCAAAAAATAAGCTCAAACTATGTTAGATGGGAGGCAAAATCAAATTGAAAATTTGAGTGCCAACACATGCCATCGATTATCAACAATAACCATGTTTTGCAGAATTAGAGACATGATTTTTTTATCAATCACTACACGACACCATCAAGAGTAATTCATTTTGGGAAGCTGACAGGGATTTGGAGAAAAAAAATTATTTACACGTTTGGTGCTCAACTGACAAAAAGGATGATTATACCAAAGAATGATATATATGTAGTAGTGATGTACATACTATGATGATGCAATCTATATAATATTATGTTGATTGTATGTGTTAGCGAACTATTGTAAGTTGTATGTACATATGATATTGTATGGGTTAAAGAATAGGAGTTGTATTCCACATCGAACTGTAATCTATGCATATGTTGATGAATTTTCTTTAGTTCAAAATTTGTGTACATCTAGGCATCAACACTATTTTTGTATTTTGGTAGTGAGCCAACCTGACAGTGAGACACTCTAACAGTGAGCCACCTACTATATTATATAACTAGTTACATAATGTTTGAGATCTAATCATCTTACATGGTTTTTCCCATCTTGGGTTTCTACCAAAAAATATCTGGTGTTATGTATTACAGTATTTGTTTTATTCTATTTCCTTTCCTAAAAATTTGAAATATGTTAAATGGTAAAATTGTTAAGTGTTTTAAGTTTTTCAAGGATATACTGATTAACCCCTCCCCTCTTAGTATATTGTGTGTTCAACAAATACTACCTGGAGGAGTAAAAATAACCATGAAAAAACTCCCCCTCACTTCAATACTCATTAGAAATTATTGTAGTAAGGTGAGATAAAATAATCCTAGTCTTTCCCTCAAATATTCAAACATAACTTTAGGCAATGGCTTAGTAAATATATTTTCTACTTTCTCCTTAGTATTAATCATGTGTGTAAATTATGTAACTTCAAGCTGCAACACAACACTTTAATATGTCATTGCATCAATGGTTAGAAACATGGAAATCAATTGAAAAGCATAAGGAAACCATTGAAATCAACATATTTATTCCTATCTAAGAAGAGCATGATTTAAGCTATAAATCATGATTTAAGCTATAAATTTCCCTCAGATTATGCATTAATTCAGTGACACATTTCGTCCTAGCAAGGAAGATTCATTGAAAAATTGAAGCTAACTATCATGAAATTCATACTTAGAAATGATGCAAGGATTAATTAAATCATAAATGGAAGTTATCTAATTAGTTATTAAAATCATGAAACAAAATGTCAACATAAGAGTGCAATTAGAATTCTAAAATTGTGGTCATATTGAGCTCAAAATTCACTCCTTTTATGGAAGAATTTGAGAAATGAGTGGTTGAGATCAACTTGTGAGGAGATGTGAGGATTGAATATTTGGTGATCCATGTGAGTGAGCTCTCATTGGTTCATGGATTGACTTTCCATGTGCAAGTGATGAGTTGTATTTAGAGATTTTATTAATCCCCTTTTAATTAATTACTTTAGCCAAGGATTTAATTGGGTTGATTTGATTTAAATATGCCAAGGTAATTAATGTGAGTTAGCGATGAAATAACTTTTATTTTAAGAGATTAAATTTATTTTTGATGAATTATGCCACTAATCGAATAGTTGGATTGACATAATTAGGGGTATGATCACATTTAGGGAAAATAGGGTTTCTAGTTAGAGTAGACCAAATTAGGGTGGTTATATTTTCCCCTCTTTGAATTGATGTGCAAGAAGCCCATTGATTCAAAGAATGTCTGATGTTGACTTTAGAAAGCTTGATAATTCCACACTTGATTGAACAAAATATATCTCATGAGACCAGTCTCGAACTTGATTGAACTAAGACAGATAGTATTGAATTCAAACTTGATCGAATGAAATTCAATTGAACACATATCTAGAGATACCAATTCTCAACTTAATCGAACAAGAATTGATAATACCGATTCAAAACTTGATCGAACGAAGGTCAGTATGAAGTTGCTAAGAGCTGTGAGGTATCAATTCTACTTGACCGAACAAGAATTGAAACTACTAACTCCGAACTTGATAGAAAAAAGGTCAATAAAAAGCTACTAAGATCTTGATAAGGATCTTAGAGTTTTTAGGCATAGATATCTGACTTGTTTAGCACTGAAGCCTTCTATCCACCAGTCCCAACTTGATCGATCGAAGGAAACTATCATGCTCCTAGTCTTTTGATGATGAACTCAATTTTCTATATGAGAAATAATTTGATCGATTTTATGTGTGATCATGCCCCCTCAAGAATGAAATTGAAGGAAATAGAATAAAATCCCCCTTTAGAATGACAGTTGAATGGAACAGGTCGATTGGATCAATGAAGAATCAATTAGATTATGAGATGAAGCAAAAATGTATTAAGAGAAAACACAATTTTACCAAGGTGACTACTTGAAAATTTTAATTGTGAGCTTGATAAAATGATGTACGAGTAATATTTTGATGCATGATGTGGAACTTGTTGATAGAGAACCATGGAAAACTGATTGCGTAAAGCTTGCAAATCATTTTCTGAACATATAGAGCAATTTTGCATTTGTGAGAGACTGTCGCAAAATTTTTACTGTGCCGTGGAAAGCATTGTCCTTGTGTTCAATTTTTTTCCTGATAGATCTGAGAAGAACAAAATAGAAAATTGATAGTCTGTTGAGGGTTTCAGAGCTTCATTTTATCCCTAAATGTTTAATATAAGCCTCAAAAATCACTTTTTACCTATTCATTTTCACTTTCATCCTTGGTAAATTCTTGATCTCTGGAGAGAAGATGGTGGTCCCCATCAAGAGGCATCGATTCAAGATAGAAGATTTTCATGAGCATCCAACGTACTACACACGCCTGATGAGTACATCGAGACCTACATTTTTACACTTTCTATTTCTTTCTTTGTCGCATTTTGCAGTAGTTATAGGAAATTTAATTTTGAGTCATATTTGGGGTTCCGAATCACATACTGTGAATCCCGTAAAGTGAAAAATTTCTACATTGCATCCCCTTAAACTAAAATCGCATCCCATAGGTCATCAAAGAGTCATTTTTAGTCATTTTTGTCAAAACTTGAATTTCATCGCATCTTATGAAAATAGGATCGCTTCTAGATTCCCCCACCGCATACTGCGAAAATAGGATCACATCCCATTTTCCCCATCACATCCTCTAAAAAAAGGATCGTATATGGGATGCAATCTTGCATCTGAGAAAAATAGAGTCATTTTTAGTAGAATGTATTAATTTTCTAATTTTAATTGTTTTTCCTTTGTTTGATTGCAAAATAATTAGTTGTTGGATTGTCTATGTGGTTGACTTAGCTAGAATACTGATTTAAGTCTTTATTTTGTGCCTGACAAACTAATTTCCCCATTGTATCATTCTGAGGACCTCGACCTACATGAGTCCTTTCCCTATATCGCTCCTTGACTAATGCAGAGCAGCAGATGATTGGTCACCTTGGCTTATTCTCTTTGATAGATTTACCCGACATCAAGGTAGATCGAGGGTTGTTGAGTGCTCTGGCTGAGAGCTGACACTCAAAGCATAACACCTTCCATCTCCTTGCTAGTGAGATGATTGTGATCCCTGAGGATGTGTGGTGTATCTTGCACATTCCTGTGATGGGATGTGAGGTTCATTTTCAGTCTCGCTCTGTATTAGCGATTGAGGATGCCCAAAGATTCTTTTCTGATCCTTCCATAGTACACAGATACTTGGCATGGGACTACATGATATATCATTATGAGTGGCTACCCCTTTTTATTACTGGATTGATATGAGGGATCTTCATGTCAGACCGTAGACAACTTGGATTTATGTGCGGTTGGGTCAGTATGCTAGAGCATATGATTGGCTCCATGCATAGATTTGGATGGAGTAGATATTTTTGGCACACATGTATAGGGAGCTCCATGAGATAGTTTATGAGTATTCTCAGAGCATGACCGTTGGTATTTTGATATTGCAGATCTGGGAATGGGAGCACATCCCAGTGACATGACCGATTGTAGATAGACAACTGGCACAAGAGGAGCCATATGTCTATATGTATTTAGGTTATGTCCAGTAGCCCCATCTGGGTAAGCTGTAATATTGGCAGCGAGTACTTGATGATGTTATAGTGGTTGAGTGGAGACCATATCTAGACAGTGAGGAGTGGGATTATAATCAATGACAAATGTATTTATTTTAGATAAGGTACTTGATTGGACGTACAAGATACATTTTAGAGAGGTTTGTTGTCACATGTGTCCTTAGACAATATGACCAGATGCATGGTACCTCACAGGAGCTTACTATATATGCTCATATCTGTGATGAGGAGACATAGTGGGGTGCCCGACTAGCTTATGAGACTGCAGAGGCAAAGATCAGACAAATGGTTGTAGTAGTCTGGGACTACCAGGTTGATGTTACCAATGCAGGTTGCACTGATTCTAATAGTGCTTACCTTCTTCAGCATCCATTTCCACCCTTCACGGCCCCTGATGAGATATAACCATACATTGAGGATGCCTTAGACTATGATCATGTTGATGATAGACCTGTGAGATTTGGGGGCAGAGAAGACAGAGGTGAGAGAGATGGAAGGGGTGGCAGAGATGATAGGTGCCCTCCAATGGATAGAGGTTAGAGACATGGCCAGAATGATAGGGGTGATAACGGTGATGATAGGGGTGGTGGTGGTGGAGTGGAGGGCATATGCACTCGTCTTAGGTTTGTGCCTCCATGCATGGATCAAGGTCCATTACTCACTAGACCACAACACCAAAAAAGATCAATAGGTCAGAGACCTAGTGGGGGAGGTGGCCCTCCTAGATAGGATCCTTCGAGAGATTCTAGCAAGGATATAGGCAAGGATGAAGATCCATTGTCACAGTTTTAGAGAGAGAGAGAGAGAGAGAGAAACTCAGGGCTCATATTACCGCATTGGAGGAACTATTGGTGGACGTGGATAGGAAGCTAGATGTTATGAGATCTGAGAGAGATATTCAGGCACACACTACTACACATTAGGGGCAAAGAGCAGTGTATTATTTTGCCTTATATTGTGCTACAATTCCATAGCCATAGAGAGCACCCTTGTATTCTATTATAGCTCAATAGTCAGAGGGAGCTATGTGTCCACCACCACCTCCTCCATGAGAAGATGCACCACCTCCTCCTCCTGATCATGGAGAGGGTAGCAGTAATACATGATTTTACTGATTATCCCTTAGACTTTGTATATAGATCCTTCTGTGATCATCCCTTGTACTTCACACATTTGATACATTTGTACATTTTTTTATCATGATCTCTTTGATACCATTGTAGGCATTTCCACATTTTTGATATGATATTCACTGATATATATGAGATGGCCTCCTCTGATTCTGATATGCTCATTGTTTCTCTTTTAATAGTTGTCATATCAGATAGATTAGTAAATTGATTCACACATGATGATGTACTTGGTCCTTATGATGATTTAGAATAGATTCATATGATGACATAATTTATGTTCTTTCATTATTATTGATATATAGATGTGTTAGATGATTCTATATAAATATATAGATGCATGTTTTTTATATTTTATGTATGAAAATATATGTATGGATGCACTTAGGATGTAAAAATGCAGCACTTGAATGCTTTGTTTTTTTTTTTGTATTTTCTGCTTTTCCCAATATGAATGCAATGAATGTGCAATGACATGAATATATCAGTAACATAGATTAAATAGTCAAACTTTGATTTTGAAAGGCATTTTGATCTCAAGTACTTATGTTGTTTAAATAAATCATGAAACTTAAGTGCAACTAAATGCATACTTTTAGGAATGTCACTGATATTTTTACATTTTAGCATTTTATCATCATAGGGCATTTGTGCAATAGACATCATTGGCTAGTACAACTATAACTGATACCAAGAAAGAATCATGAAAGTATGAATACTATTTTTAGTGGATACAATGTTGAAAATAAACCTAAGCATCAAGGCATAGAGGCCACGATGACTTGTTAGTTATCTCCTTTTTCTTTAAGAATCATCTTCTATTCATGTGTAATATAGGATATGTAACTGTAATCTAAGAAATAGAAGTTCAAAGGAATACCTAAACTAGTTAAACATTCAAACAAACTAAATCAAAATCACATATATGCTAAGACAAAGGAAGAAAACAAATAAGAGAACGCAAACCATGAAGCATCCAATAGTAGCCTTCTTGATGTAGAGATTTATCCAATAGATTTGGATGTGTGCTCAATGTGTTGCTCAAGCTCCAAAATGATGGATCAAGTGTGGATTCTAGGATGATTTGGGCATTATGGTGTTGCAATGGATGATTTTTATCTTCAAAATGGCATGATAACTTTGCATGAAAGATGGATGAAAATGAAGGAATGAAGGGCTCAATTTATAGGCAAAGAGAGGATGGAATGGATGGCCAAGATGCAAACTTGAGGAAGGGTTGAGATTCATTTGAAGGGGAGCACATGGATTGTGCTTTCTCAAATGGCTCTCATTGTGACAAGTGTCACAAGGAGAGAGGTTTGGAAGAATGGGGGAATGTGACCATTTTGGGAGATGTGAGAGGGGACAAAAATGTAAGAGATGGATGGAGTGTGTAAGAGAGATGTAAGAGAATTTAAGGAAGACTTTATGAGGTATGGATGGGGATTTGAGTGATGTGATATGAGAGTTGACTTTGGGATTGGGGTTGAGTTTTTAATCCTTGGATTAGGATTGTGCACATGCTTAGGGAGTGATTAGGCTTAGGCTTAGAGGGTAAGTGGGAGGTTTAGGAGGATGTGATGGGAGGAGAGAGAAAGAGAGGAGGAATTTATTAGATAATTGGGGTTAATTAGCTAATAAGGAAGGATTAGTATGTGTGAATGGGTTAGGTTGAGTTGGAACTATGGGTTAGGTAATTGACCATGGTTAGTTTAGGAGTTAAATTTAGGAGCCAAGTGCTCAAATTGAATTAAATGGAATATTTAATTCACAAGTGGAATAAAGGGGAAATTATGAATTAAGTTAAATAAATAAGTATATTTATTCAACTTAATAGAGGAAGAGGGATTTAATTAATTATTAGACTATGGGTTGTCATTTGATAATTAATTGGACTATAGCTAATTAATTGAATTAA
>MU227058.1:3616043-3635893 GCA_018584345.1 Thuja plicata
TTGTGAAAGGAAATCGGGCTCTCTGGTTTTTAACCAGAGAGCCATTGATATTTTGTTGACTTTGACATTAAATGAAATGTATTTTTATTAATTTTTTATGTTTCCTATTGTCAGCTTTTTGATCTCTGTCATAAAGATTATAACAGTGAATGTGAATCGGTTGTTAAGAGATCAGAAACTAATATTATTAGTTTGGTTTTTTAGAACAGTCTATAAGAAGTGGATTATTGAGTGTTCATTGCAAAGTTACGTATAGCAGATGGTTGTGGAGTACCAAATCCCATTGACCAACGATTTCAAATAATCTATTTTGTGTTTTGTTTATGAATCGGGTTGCACAACCAGTCCTGATTTGGGATGATGGTGTTGGGTTTTGATATAAAGCTTCTTCCATCTAAAAGAAAGGAAACTGATAGTTTGAAATGCATTACAGGTGAATGGAATTTCATATTTTGATAAGCATATGGATTTTTGTCACATAAATAAATTTAGAATTTGGGTTTTCACTGTGATGTGAGGATTGAATAAAACTTTTGCCTCTAATCTATTGTTTTATGACAGGCAATTTCAGTCTCGGTACAGAGACTATAACTTTAAACATAACCATTGGATCTTCACTATTTTGAAATATGTTTGACAAAACCTAGTTTGGGATAACTTCACTGGAGCAATCGAGAAAATATGGCCTGGTTCAAAAGTTATAAAGGATTGAGTGCGGCTCTATATAGAGTATCTCATGATTGAAATGTTTCAATGTTGAAGTGTGAAGATTGGTGTTTTGCCACTAATAAATGATTAGAAGAGATTGATATTTGGAAAATGTAGATTGTAGAATGCCATTGATGCCCTCTATATCATTCATCTTCATGCATTTGAGGGTAGTGTGTCCTTTAACATGATGGTAATCGCATTATTCAATGTTATTGTACCATGTAGGCATAGGTGTGGAGTCATCGAATGGTTACATTTGTGGATACACAATCAAGTTAGCTTTAGCCATTCTGTGGAAAATGACATCTATGGGTTCACCCAAGGGGGTGAATGTACATTTGAGTGCATTCTAAGTGTGAGGCCTTTGTTTTCCATGTGAGACTGATATATCATTTTTCCAGTTCACAAGACCTTGGTAGTTGGGTTGATATGATATCCCTGGAGGGGGATAGATAGTCGCGCCTTGGGGGCATGTGTTTTACTGATACGTTGGTTGGTGATATGTGGGAGTGGGTTGTTGATACATGGGAGGAGGTTGAGGGTATACTGGCAGTGCCTGCTGATAAGTTTGAGTAGGTGCGTTGGGACTGGCTACCATGACCTGAACATGTTTGGTATCAGTGGATCCGTCAGTTACTGCATTCTTGTTCTTGTTCCAGTACCATGATCGATCATTATTATGTTTGTCAGGTTGGGCTTCTTTGTATTCCTTGATGGCACCATCTTCTATGTGACCTCGCTTGAGATCCATGCCTTTGATTCTGATGTCTTGGTAATTTTGTATACAATTCATGTGCATGTGATAGGCAAGCTTAGGATGAAGATTATTGATAAAGATCTTTATGAGGTGTTTCTCGAGGGGTTGATAGGACAACTTGGTAGTAATCCCTTGCCAGCACTGAAGGTAATCGACAAGGCTTTTACCTCCCTTCTGTTTTGAATTACATAAATTAAGGAGGGAGAGTTCATTCTCTACATTGTGCACGTATTGGGCCACAAAAATTTTAGATAGTTCAACGAAAGTAGAGACTATCCCGTAAGGGATTTTATAGAACCACTCAAGAGCGGTCCCTCCTAAGCTTTTGGGAAATAGTCTCATGAGGAAATTATCGCTATAGGCCACTTCTTTGCATGCCATGTAGAATTCTTTCATGTGGCTCATAGGATCTCCCTTCCCCCGATATTTATCAAACTTGGGAATTTCAAAGTGCTTGGGGAAGGGTATTACAGTGATAGATCGATCAAACGGGTAAGGACATACCTCTTCAAACTTGAAATTTTTAGCTTCAGTCCCTGCCTTTAGCTCTTTGAGAACATTCTTTATTTCCTCCCATTCCTGATTGACTTGTGGGGGAGAGTTGTGGACTCCATTTGTATTAGTTCCCTGGATTTGATATGGATCAAATGGTTAATATGGGGGATTTTGTGAGGGATATTGTGGTGTTTGATATGACTATTGTTGGTCAACATAGATGGGTTGTTGTGGTGGAAGCTGCGGCTGAGGGGAATATTGTGGTTGAGGAGATGGTGGCATCTAATAGGGTTGTTGTAACTACTGGAAGTATGCTTGTATTTGCTGAGGCATTGGATAAGTGGGTTGAGCTTGTTGCACACCTGCATAGGTGTTTTATGGTGGAATGTCCCCAGTATGTGTAGCAAGGTAATTGGTGTTGGTGGGAATTCTTGATTTTTGTAGACGTGGCATATCTTGGGATGCAATGGCGAACGACGTGGCTAGAGAAGTGATGGAGTTAATTTGTGGTTGTTGAGGGGTTTGATTAGCCGTACGCATGCTAGAAAGGGCGTTAACAAACTATTGTAGTGATTTCCTGACAAAGGGATTTTCCCCCTGGGTTTGTGGTTGTGGCTGCTGGGTTGGTTGGGTGATTGGTTGAGCGGCTGTAAAGGGGTTGGTTTTTTGTTGTTGTGCTTGGGGTGTGAATGGGTAGGTATTTTATTGCTGTGGTTATGGTTGTTGGGAAGATTGGGTGATGGTTTGCATAGTGGTCAAGGGATTGTTGGATGTCTGCGGTGCTTGAGAGGTGGAAGGAGTTGCACTTTGTGTTTGTGTGGGGATGCCTAAGGCTTGCATGGAAGATTGCAAGTAATGCCAAGCATTTGGTGGAGCATTCTGTGCTGGTTGATTGACATGGGAAGCTTGTAGAAGAGGGTTCAGATTAGATTATGTTTACGACAAGAGTGCTGGAAGGTGTTGTAATTGTGGTGCTGGATTAGCATGGAAGGTGGTCCCTTGTGGAAATAGGGTTTGGTTACAAGCGCCCATGAGTGGCATGCCTGTAGTGAATTGGGGTTGTTGTTGATGTGTGGTAGGGATAAAATATGGAGTAGAGGTAGGCATCAAGATGCTGACAGTTTGTGTGCTTTGTGGCTGTGAGCTGGTGGAAGTGGTTTGGATGGGTTGCATAGTGATCGGAGGAATACTGGTTTGCTAGATGTTAATGGGTGGTGGCAGGAACTGTGCAACAAAGTTTGGAGCTATTTGTGGTGTTTGAGTAACTGCGGATTGGGCAGGTGGTGCTTGTGGAATAATGGGGGCTACCGATTGTGTGGCTAGTGGTGGATTAGGAGGTGGGACTCCCATGACAGAAAATGGAGTGGACTTCAGTGTGGTGTGCACTATAGATGGGGGATTGATGGTTGCATCATTTGTGTTATAAGGGTTCCCACTTGTATTATTCATTGCATAGGATTGGAAACTTGATTCCTAACTGGGTGGTGAATCTCTCCTAGAAGTTCCATGGGTCTTTTAACCATCGTGGGTATGATTCTAGGTAGTAATAGAATTCCTTGTTGCTGGTTGTCTACAATAATGTCACGAATGTTGTGACCTACGACAGCGCTGATCATGGTAGTGTGTCCTAGATTGGTCATGAATGTTTCGATGGTGCTTATTGTGGGAGCTTCATTTGTGTCCACCCATATATGTTCAATTTGTGTGTTTTGTTGAGGATTAAATGAGACCATGGCGTTGGTGTGATCAATGGTTGGATTGGATGAACTAGCTGCAAGATTCAGATCCATATCCTTCCTCTTCTTAGTAGATCATGTGGTAGGTGGCATGAAATGATTACCCTCAAAGGATATGGAATGCAAGGATTCTCTTAAGGATGATGGTGTTGTGATTGGGATTTGGGGTGATGCGTCTAAGACTATGATTATGCTCCTAAGGAATAGGGATGACTTGTTATTCCTACGGATTAATGTTTTTTTTACCTGGTGTAAGATCAAGTAGATGTGATTGTCTACCTAGGACATACTTGTGGTCTTTGGCAGACAGATTCCTCTGTCGATGCAAACCGACCTTTTGATAAAGGTGATGAGGTTGCAAGGGAAAAGGGGATTATCCTAAAATAATGCTTAGTTTAAGGACATCTAAAGATGGGGTTTGATTAAGATGTAGGATTCTAAGCAACTCAAAATGGGAATGCAACACCAGGTGAAGGTTGTGACTCTAGGATGATTAGGATGATAACTAGCATGATACTAGGTTGACTAGGATTAGATTGGGTAATGCATGGATTATGCTAGAATGATGCTAGGATGAGTGTGTGATGTGCTTCTAAAGATGATGACCTAAGGGAGGTCCTAGAAATGTAAGATAAGTGATCCTAAGAAGAGGAGGAATGTTCGTTTGTTGCAGTAGACCAGCTAGTCATATTGTTCAAATCTGACGAAGCAGTGTTTAGATGATATTTGACCATGAAGCGAGCAACCTTGTTGTTGTATATCACTTTGTCAAAATTTTCCTGTGTGTGGGTTTCTTGTTTGATGGAATCAATGATGTGTTGGTACTTGGTAGCCTCTTTGGTTGTGTTCTTCTGTTCTTTGTAAATAGGAGGCAATGGAATTTTCACTTTCTTGTGTTTACCTGGATTGGACATGAGCAAAAGCTTGTGATAATATTTTTCAAAAGGGGGTGTCTTCTTAGACAGTGACTATGATAAGTGTACCTTGGGTATCTTTGGAGAAAATTATTGATTTTGATTAGGTCAATTTTGGAGCAAAACAACCTTGCAAGGGACAAAGCAACCTCGCAAGATGTACACAATGTTGATCTCTTTGGCAAAAGACTTTGGAATTTTGATTTATACCTAAGGATTTGGCTTTGCATGAAATATTATAGGCCCATTACTTGGTAGTCCTTTGGCTCACATAGCAATGTCAGCCTCGAAAGGGTGCCCATGTTTTTTCTTTTTTCTAGGTATTGTTGTTGTGCTACGAAGATCTCTTTTGCAACACAATACCCTGGGACACATATGATGGGAATCTTGGGGGGAGATTCTTCCCTCCCCTTGCACTATAATAAGTCACCATTTGGAGGTGAATTGGGTAGGGTTTCTAGTTTAAAAATTGCTAGTGAGATTCGTGGTGTCCTTGCAATCAATTTGTACAACGTGACTCACTTAAGAGCCTAGTTCAACCATGCCAGTATGCTGAGGGTATTCACTCAATATGGACTACCATTGAACATGACCCGCCCGATCTTGAAGGGATAAAGTGGACCTTTGGGTCACACTTTATTTCTATACCAGCCGAAGGGATTTACCAGTTTGAGGTCGTTCTCCAGAAGGACTCGTGCTTCTTCTGTACAGGCCTCGCTAGAAGCAATTTACAAACAAATTAATCTTTATAGTCACCCAAGATCCATGAAGGCAAGGGGAGAGGATACAAATATAATTTATTTCTAGTGCATCACTTAAATTAACAAGCTTTATGCAAGAAATGAAAATAGCTCTAAAAGGTAGTGTTAAAAAACACTCCTTCAAACACACAAGACACCCATTCTTTCCAAATTGAACCTATTAAAAGCTATGTATTTTTCTATCCTAAGACATCAAACACATGTGATTAAGATGCCAGGTTCATTGCTTTTGAAAAGGAAATTGCTTTTAATATGGAAGGTAAAGGGTTCTTTTCCTTTAGGGCATTTAAGATTTGATGAGAATATTCATTTTAAGCCCAAATCAAAATGCTTTCTTTGTCTTGTTCAATTTTCCTTTAGCATTCAAGATTTGATGTGATTAATTTTAAACCCAAATTGAAATGTTCGCTTTGAGGGTTCTTTTTAACCTTTGATTTTTATAGCACCAAAATTGAGTGTGTGTTCACTTAATTAACTCCAAAAAAAAATGAATGAGTAAATTTTTGAATTTAATTGTTTAAGTGATCTTCTCCACTCCCACAATCTGCATAAAAAAAAATTGCAAAGTCAGAACGTTGATCTCGTGAGTATAGCCAGCGATCCCGCAACAGTCAACATGCGATCCTGTGAGTCAACCAGCGATCCCGCAGGTGTTTGACTGGGATAGCGTGGGCTAGAAATTAATTACATACATGCTTAAGATAGTGTTTTGACTTTACAACTAGCAGAACGCGTTCCCGCGATCCTAGCCTGCGTTCCCACAGGACTGATAAAAAGTACCGAATTTGGAAAAAAAAAGATAGGAAAAAGGGTGAAAATGGTCTCGGGCCCTCTCAGCCTGCAGAGTCGTAGGATCACATTCCCGCGAGAGGATACCATGTTCCTGCAGGTCTAGCCTTCGATCCTGCAGGAGAATGAAAATCATGCTATGTTGACTTTGACTGCGGGAATGGTGGCACAAATGCTTGTTTTTACCCTTCCAACCTGCAAAAAACTTGCAAAGACACTCAAACAACAACAAGTGTTAGATTTTGGGTTAGTTGCAAGAAGAAAAGATGGAGCAATTAAAGAAAAATGACCCATTAAGTGAGTCCCACCAGGTGTGCCAAAATGTAAGCTATGAAATAAAATTTCAAAGGAATACCTAAACTAGTTAAGCATTCAAACAAACTAAATCAAAATCACATATATGCTAAGACAAAGAAAGCAAGCAAATAAGAGAATGCAAACCACGAAGCACCCAATAGTAGCCTTCTTGATGTAGAGATTTGTCCAATAGATTTGGATGTGTGCTCAATGTGTTGCTTAAGCTCCAAAATGATGGATCAAGTGTGGATTCTAGGATACTTTGGGCATTATGGTGTTGCAATGGATGATTTTTCTCTTCAAAATGGCATGATAACTTTGCATGAAAGATCGATGAAAATGAAGGAATGAAGGGCTCAATTTATAGGAAAAGAGAGGATGGAATGGATGGTCAAGATGAAAACTTGAGGAAGGGTTGAGATTCATTTGAAGGGGAGCACATGGATTGTGCTTTCTCAAATGGATCTCATTGTGACAAGTGTCACAAGGAGAGAGGTTTGGAAGAATGGGGGAATATGACCATTTTGAGAGATGTGAGAGGAGACAAAGATGTAAGAGATGGATGAAGTGTGTAAGAGAGATGTAAGAGCATTTAAGGAAGACTTTATGAGGTATGGATGGAGATTTTAGTGATGTGATATGAGAGTTGACTTTGGGATTGGGGTTGAGTTCTTAATCCTTGGATTAGGATTGTCCACATGCTTAGGGAGTGATTAGGCTTAGGTTTAGAGGGTAAGTGGTAGGTTTAGGAGGATGTGATGGGAGGAGAGAGAAAGAGTGGAGGGATTAATTAGATAATTAGGGTCAATTAACTAATAAGGAAGGATTATTATGTGTGAATGGGTTGGGTTGAGTTGGAACTATGGGTTAGTTAATTGAGCATGGTTAGTTTAGGAGTTAAAGTTAGGAGCCATGTGCTCAAATTAAATTAAATGGAATATTTAATTCACAAGTGGGATAAAGGGGAAATTATGAATTAAGTTAAATTAATAAGTATATTTATTCAACTTAATAGAGGAAGAGAGATTTAATTAATTATTAGACTATGGATTGTCATTTGATAACTAATTGGACTATAGATAATTAATTGAATTAATTGAGCTAGGGGATAACATAAATTAATTAAATAATATAATATAGTTATTTAATCAATAATGTTCTAGAAGGCACTAAATTTAATAAAATATGTTAATCAATTTTAAGTGTCTACAGTAACCCACAATGACCTTTAATGTTTATATTCTTGGGTACATAATGTGTCATACACCTTACTTAGAAGTTGATTAGAAACAGACAAGGAAATTGGTTCAACCTCACCGTAGCTTACACATAAAAAGGATCAAGATATATGCGACTATCCACTCATATTGGAAGCTCTTGCCATAAACATCCAAATTAGGTGAAATTTATAGGATTATTGAAACAATCACCACATACAAAAAACCAAGAAAATGTTATGCCCCAGTCCTTGCAACTCTTTGTCTTTCAATAGGCATCATGGAGTAACTCAGAAGACATAAAAAGCAACAATTGATAATCAGACAAAGAAAATTCATAACTATTTACATGCCCCTAGTTTGAAACATCACTGGAACATGAAAAGAGTCATAATCAAGTCAAGATCAGTCTATATGTGTTTATGTGGTGTTGAGGAACACCGTTGATTCATTTTTCAATCACAGTAGAGAAATCATCAATTGTAACTTAGAATTAAGCAATGTATTTTTGTTTCTGAGTTAATGAGATAAACAATAACAACAATTGCAATCCAATGTAGTGTTGAGAAACACCATTTGATTAAAGTGTTGAGAAACACTAGTACAATGTCAGTTAGAGGTAGGTGGTGTTTAAGAAACACCCTTGTTTGTTATACTGATATTTTAATTTAAGTATTAAGAAATACTATTTGTAATAGAAAAATTTCTTAGACAAGGACCTAGGACAACCTAGCAACCAAAAAACACCAACCAAACATGCTAGCAGAGATGCCCCCAGTGCCGAATGACTATCCCTAAGACATAAATATAGAAAAATCCCACGCAAGGATAGGACATTCGTGAGCATTTTAGATTCAACTAATAGAAAAAATATAATCATGAAGGATTGGTGCCAATAGTGTATTGATGGAGCACAAAGTATAAGTGATTCCTATTTTCCAGGTTTTCACCACTTGGTAAATTTTATTTTTGCTACTAAGATGCCTGTTTGCCAAGTTTTCGCCAAGGCACTTTTTCTATTTTTCTATTTTTTTGTACTTTTTTTTCTTTTTATTTTTATTTTGGTTAGTATCAAGGTGCCTGTTTTCCAAGTTTTCACCAAGAATACCTTTTTTTAGGACTTTTTCCACTATTTTCAATTTTTCTCTTTTCCACTATTTTTGACTTTCTTCAGGATCAATTTTTTTTTTTAATATTTTCTTAGGATCAATTTCACTGTACAATCTCTTCGGCTAGATGTCAAGTATAGAACCGCTTCAAGTGTAGGGTTTTGATAGGATCAGGAAGGACATCTCCTTTAGGTGTAGCTAACTAATAAGCTCATGTCCCAATAGTTGTTGTGATAACAAAAGGCCCCATCCAGTTGGGTTCAAACTTGCCTTTTTTTTCTTTGTTTGGTTGATTCTCTCTTAGAACAAGGTCCCCCACTTAAAACTGTTGTGGATTTACCTTTTTTTGTACCCTTTTGACATCCTTTTCTTATATACTTTCAGGTGATTGAATGCTTCTTATCTGCGCTCATCCAGTAGTTCTAGTGCTTGAACCCTATCTATGTGGTATTGTTTGTCTATGCAAAGACCTTTGAGAGATACTCACAAAGAAGGAATTTATACTTCAATTTGTAATACTCCTTCTCTACCATAGACTAGATAAAATGGTGTGGCTCTTCTTGGTGTTCAAATACTTTTTCTATAGGCCCATAGTACTGGATTCAATTGCAAATGCTAGTCTCTACCAGACTTACTCACAGTTTTGTGTAGGATTTTCAGAATGTTTTGTTTGAAGCCTTAGCTTGTCCATTACCTTGAGGATATAGATTGAAGAACAATGTTGAGTGATGCGAAACTATGTACAAAGGTCCTTGATATCTTGGTTCTTGAACTTCCCCATTATATTTTACAATAGATCAGGGTATCTCGTACCTAGAAATGATGTAGTTCAAGATGAACATAGCAACTTGTTTTCCAGTGGCTTTGATTAGCGACACTACTTTGAACCACTTTGTGAAATACTCAGTGGTCGTGATGATGTATTTGTGTTCACTTGAAGAATTAGGATAGATCTTTCCAACAAGATCAAAGGCTCATTGTTGGAATGGCTAATGTTTTATAAATGGTACGAGTTCCCTAGCTGGAGCATGGATAAGGTTTCTTGTTGGCAAGTGATAAACTTTGGTAAATATGATTCACTTTTTGGTTTTCATTTATGGAAACACATGTGGGTTTAAGTTTTATTACTTTGAAGATAAGTTTTGATGATTCAAAAATTGACTAAGTATAGTAGTAGAGATACAGAAGTATTTTGGATGTCGAAGATAGAGATCGATGAATTAGGGAAAGTGAACTTAGAGGAAGATAGTATGGAGTGTGTATGACCTCCACCTAAGATTGATTTGGATTTGGTTAAGTCTATGATGAGTTATAAGGATTTGAAGATAGACAGACTACAGAAGAACAATGATACAGAGCAGTTGGACAACATCAAAGATTGAGGGAGTATGACTTGGACTCTAGGAAATTGAAGTTATATTTTGGTTTTTGATAGCCTACACATTGACTATGCAAGAGTGTCGACTATGCATTTATTTTTTACTATACTAAATGTATTTTGTATTGAAGGTTGACTTAGTAATATTTGTAATATTCATACTGAGAGCCGACTTTGTAAAGTTGAGAGATATATATGTAAGATCTTTTTGGTAAAGATTATATGTAGTTTGTAATAGTTATCTAGAAGAGAAGATATACAAATGGAAGAGTAGAGAAAGACATAGATCATTGAAGAACTATAAAGGAACTATCAAAGCATTAGAGATGCTTGTTTTGTTCATGACTAAGAACTTTTTGTAAAATGAACTGTATTGTAAGAGCTGTAAGCTCAGAGGCCCCTAACAGGGTGTTGTGAACCTTTAACAGGGTTGTTATTCCTCTAACAAGGAAATTTACTATGTAATATTCAGCTCCTAATAGGGCTAGGTCTCCTTACAGGGACACTATACTTTAGTGCATGCTTGTGGGTATCATCCCCATCGGGGTTTTCCCTTGGCCAAGGTTTCCTCGTAAACAAAACATGGTGTTATGAGTACTGTGTAATTTTCTTATGTTCTTTACTTTACTGCAAATGTATTATTAATCTTTAAGTGATTGAAGAATTAATTAAAGTGCTATTATACTGATTCACCCCCCTCTCAATATAATCCAATCCTAACATTTCCATGTGTTTGACATTTTTGACATGTTCTGGCATATTGCACTGCATCTTTTTCCATTGTAAGCCAATAGTAACCAACTCTTAGAAGTTTCTTAGCTAATGAAAGATCGTTTGAGTGCAATCCACATACACCTTCATTGACCTATTTTGATGCACAATAACACTCTTCTTGTTCTAAACACCTAAGTAGCATTCTGTCAAGTCCTCATCTATATAGGTCAGTAGTAATGAGTACATAGCGCAATTATGTCCTAATTAAGGCTCATTTTTCATTTCTAGATAGGTCATTAGGTAATGTTTGATCTGTAAGATAGGTAGTTATATTGGCATATCTGGATTGGTCTTAGACATTTAAGGCACAAATAACTTTGGATTCAAGTGTATCAAATGCGGAAAATGATAATTCTTCCACCAAGAAGTCATAGAGGAATTTATGTTCCTCCAGTTGTAACATGGATGCTAGCATTTCCATTGCGTCTACAGTTCTATTTTTTGTTCTTGGAATTTGCTGAAATGTGATGAAGATAATGTACTTTTTCAAATATTCTACCATCTTCTTATAGGGCATCAAATTCTCATATTCCATTTACTTGGTTGATAATGAGTTGAGAGTCACCATATACATGTAACTCTATGATTTTCTATTCAATGGCTAGCTTGAGGTCGTTTACCAATGCTTCATATGCTGAGATGTTGTTGGTGCATGGAAACATCATTTCGCACACCTTAGGTATCTTGTAGCCTTGAGGAGTGATAAAAAAATACCCCTGCTCCATATCCTTGTTGTGTGAAAGAACCATCAAAGTACATCTTCCATGGATATCATGTTAAGTGCATGATTGACTTATCTGGAAACTCTATAATGAAAGGTGTTGCATCTTGCAATGGTGAATCAACCATTTGATTGGCTAGCACTTGTCCTTTAATAGCCTTTCTATCTACATACTCGATATCAAATTCACTAAGTACTAAGACCCATTTTTCTAGCCTTCTTATCAATGCTATTTTACTTAAGAGGTACTTGAGAGGATCAATATTTGTGATAAGTTTTACTGTATGTGAAAGCATGTAGTGTCTCAACTTATGGGATGAAAAAACAACTTCCAAGCAAGCCTTTTCAATGATACTATAGTTGAATTCATAAGACACCAATGTCCTGCTGATATAATAAATCTCTCTTTCCTTCTTATTTCTGTCCTCTTGTGCTAGAAATACTCCAAGCGATGTATTCATAGCTGAAATATAGAGTAACAATGGTTTCCCATGAATGATTTCCATTAGAATAGGAGGATTAGCTAGGTAATTCTTTAATTCATTAAAACTATTTTTGAAAGTTACTCCTTTATGTAACAATTTTGTGAAAGGTTGCTCTCTATCTCCTAGTTGAGACATGAATCTTATGATTGACTAAAGTCTTCCTTGGAGCATCCTCATTTGACTAATGTTTCAAGGAGGTGGCATTTCCATTATTGCTTTTACCTTTTATGGTTCCACCTCAATTCCTTTAGCTAAAACAATAAACCCTAAGAGGTTCCTTGATTGGACTCTAAATGCACATTTCTTTGGATTGAGCCTTAGTTCAAATTTTTCCATTTGATTTAGTATCTTCCTCAAGTATTCAATGTGATTTGTTCTTATCTTTGAATTGGCTAAGGTATTTTCCACATATTCCTCCATGTTCTTATGTATCATGTTGTGGAAGATTGTCTTCGTAGCTCGTTTATATGTAGCTCCAACATTCTTTAGCCCAAATGGCATTATGTTCCAAAAAAATGTTCCCCATGCACATGTAAATTTTTTCATTTCCTGGTCTTCAAGAGAAATCTTTATTTGGTTATAGCCTGAAAATTCATCCATGAGTGAATAAATCTCATATCCTCCTCTGAGGTCTATAATCATATCAATATTCGGCAGTGGAAAGTCATCTTTAGGACAAGCTTTGTTTAGATCCCTAAAGTGTGTGCAAATTTTGATAGACTTATCTACTTTAGAAACTGGGACTACATTATAAATCCATCCTGCATAAGCAATGAGCCTTATGAATCTAGCCTTTAAGAGTTTATCCAGCTTCACTTTTACCAACAATGCCACATGTGGGTGCATCTTTCTTAGTTTTTGTTTGATAGGTTTTATTATAGGAGCTATAGATAAGTGATGAATTATTAACTCAAGATCTATTCCAGGCATATCAGTATAAGACCATGCAAAGTTGATCTTTTTCTTTTTAAGGAACTTAGTAATGGTGTCTTTTCTTCTTCTGATAATGATTGTGTCGGATGAACAAATTGAGGAACTTCTATTGTTCCCAAATTAACTGGTTGTGTCAATTCTATCAGTACTGAATATCTTTCTTGAAAGTGTTCAGGGAGGATACCAAGAATCTCATCTTTTGGCACCTCTGAGAGATTTTCACCATTAGATACATCTTTTATTTTTTACTTTTTTAGAATTTGATACTGCCACAACGTGATTTTCACCATCAGTTCTTTTTTCTTTTTTCTTTTCAAATTTTTAATAAGAAACTTGATATCCTCCTCTATCAGATTCATGCTCCTTGCATTGGTGGAAGAGGGATAGGGTTCACAAGCATTTAGATAATAGGCCAAAGTGTAGTCATTGGGAAATTTCATGATAGGAGTAGGTTTTGAGTCTATCCAATTGATAAGCTTAGGGTTTACCAAGGATAACGATTCAGAGGTTTTTAAGGATAGCATCATGCTAGTGTCAAGACTATTAAATGACAAGACATGTTATTTTAAGTCAGCTTCTATAGTGTTTAGATCATTTAGAGTCAAATCATCATTATTAGTGTCGTTGTTAGTGTTATGTAGACCTAACTCTAGCAACTCACCATTTGAGATTTCTCCTTCTTCTCTTATCATATTGGAACTCATATCTTGTATCCTTTGGAATTATTCTAGTCCCAGTAAGATGGCAATGTCTTCATTAATTATTATAGGCATCGCCATCCCATCTAATTCTATGACAACATTGGTATTATGGGTAGTTTTAGAACTTTCTCCTCTTTCCAATAAAGGTGCATATTTATGGATTGCATCTACCTCAATGTCCATGGTAGCATCACACATATGATCCCATTCATAATCATGTGAGTCTGAGATATTTTCATTAGATCAATTTAGAAACTCAGCAATAGTTATCTGGTGTACCCTATTAGTCATTTGTGAATCAAAGTGTGGTAGATATAGGACATGTGAAACTATCACCAATTTCCCCCAGTTAGGATGTTCATCTTGTTGTTTTATTATAGGAGAGGATTCCTAAAGATTGTTTTAGCTACTTGCTTCCTCTTCTATGTTTATGTCTTCTTCTTGTTCTTGAGGGATTTCTTCATGAGATTCTTCTATTTTCTAAAATTACGGAGAGTCTTCTTCTTCCTCTACTTCATGGACATTGGTTTGTGACCAAAAAGGAACATGATACTCTATTTTTTCTCCAAAAGTAGGTACATACCATTCTCCATGGTATTTTGGGTTCCCAGTACCAATATGCAGTAATCTTTCATATGTCCAAGGTATAAATTTTGTGTCTTTTCTTCTTCAAACATTGGAACACTCACATGTGTCCCAAGGGGTCCAATGACCTCTTGGGACACAATTGAGTGTTCCAATGTTTCAAATGGGGTAATCGGGTCTTCCTAGCAGTCCTAATATGTTAGAATGTGTACTAGGACCCCTTACGACCCTCTGTGACCCCTAGGGACACATTACAACATGCAAGTGTGTCCCAAGGGGTCCTATGATCTCTTGGGACACACTTGAGTGTTCCAATGTGTTGAAAGCAGTCATGGGGTCTTCCTCAGGATCCTAACATGTAAGAAGGTGTACTAGGACCCCTTAGGACCCTCTTTGAACCTCGGGCACACATTAAAACACTCAAGTGTGTCCCAAGTGGTCCTATGACCTCTTGGGACACACTTGAGTATTCCAATGTGTCAAAAGGGGTCATGAAAACTTCCCATGACCCCTTTTGAAACATTGGAACACTCAAGTGCATCCCAAGAGGTTGGAGGACCCCTTAGGACACAATTGAGTGTTCCATTGTGTTCTTGGGGGTCAAAGAGAGACCTAAGGGGTCCTAGTACACCTTATCATAGTCGTAGCACCCATAGGATTCCCCATGACCCCTTTCAAGATATTGGAACACTCAAGTGTGTCCCAAGAGGTTGTAGGACCCCTTGGGACATACTTGAGTGTTCCAATGTATCCTCGGGGGTCAAAGAGGGTCCTAAGGGGTCCTAGTACAACTCCTAATGCGTTAGGACCCCTGGGAAGACCCCATGACCCCTATTGAAACATTGGAACTCAAGTGTGTCCCAAGAGGTCATAGCACCCCTTAAGACACACTTGAGTGTTCCAATGTGTCCCTGGGGGTCAAAGAGGGTCCTAAGGGGTCCTAGTACACCTTCTCACGTGTTAGGACCCCTAAGAAGACCCAGTGACCCTTTTTGAAACATTGGAACACTCAAGTGTGTCCCAAGAGGTCATAGGACCCCTTGGTACACAATTGAGTATTCCAATGTATTCCTGAGGGGTCAAAGAGGAACCTAAGGGGTCTTAGTACACCATCTAATGCATTAGGACCCCGATGAAGTCCCCATGACTGCTTTCGACACATTGGAACACTCAAATCTATCCCAAGAGGTTGTAGGACCCCTTGGGACACAATTTAGTGTTCCAATGTGTCCTCGGGGGTCAAAGAGGGACCTAAGGGGTCCTAGTACACCTTTTCATGCATTAGGATCCCTAGGAAGTCCCCATGACCCCTTTTGACACATTAGAACATTCAAGTGTGTCCCAAGAGGTCGTAGGAACCATTGGGATACACTTGAGTGTTCCAATGTGTTGAAAGGGGTCATGGGGTCTTCTTAGGGGTTCTAACATGTGAGAAGGTGTACTAGGACCCCTTAGGACCCTCTTTGACCCAAGGATACATTGGAGCACTCACGTGTGTCCCAAGGAGTCCTATGACATCTTGGGACACACTTGAGTGTTCCAATGTTTCAAAAGGGGTCATAGGGTCTTCCTAGGGGTCCTAATACATGAGAAGGTGTACTAGGACCCCTTAGGATCCTCTGTGACCCCCAATAACACATTAGAACACTCAAGTGTGTCCCAAGGGGTCCTACAACCTCTTGGGACACACTTGAGTGTTCCAATGTGTCAAAATGAGTCATGAGGTCTTCCTAGGGTTTGAAAGAGGTCGTAGGACCCCTTGGGACACACTTGAGTGTTCCAATGTGTCAAAAGGAGTCATGGGGACATCCCACGACCCATTTTGAAACATTGTAACACTCAAGTGTGTCCCAATGGGTCATATGACCCTTGGGGACACAATTGAGTGTTCTAATGTGTTCCCAGGGGTCAAAGAGGGACCTAAGGGGTCCTAGTACACCTTATCACTGTTGTAGGACCCCTAGGAAGTCCCCATGACCTCTTTTGACACATTGGAACACTCAGGTGTGTCCCAAAATGTTGTAGGATCCCTTGTGACACACTTGAGTGTTCCAATGTGTCCCTAGGGTCAAAGAGGGTCCTAGGGGGTCCTAATACACCTTCTCACATGTTAGGACCCCTAGGAAGACCCCATGACCCCTTTTGAAATACTGGAACACTCAAGTGTGTCCCAAGAGGTCATAGGACCCCTTGGGACACACTTGAGCATTCTAATGTGTCCCTAGGGGTCAAAGAGGGTCCTAGTACACCTTATCATGCATTAGGAACCTTAAGAAGTCCCCATGACCCATTTCAACACAATGGAACACTCAAGTGTGTCCTAAGAGGTCATAGGACTCCTTGGGACACAATTGAGTTTTCCAATGTGTCAAAAGAGGTCATGGGGTTTTCTTAGGGGTCCTAACATGTGATAAGGTGTACTAGAACCCCTTAGGACCCTCTTTGACCCCTAGGAACACATTGGAACACTCATGTGTGTCTCAAGGTGTCCTACGATTTCTTGGGACACACTTGAGTGTTTTAATATTTTAAAAGGGGTCATGGGGTCTTCTTAGGGGTTCTAACACATGAGAAGGTGTACTAAGATCCCTTAGGACCATCTGTGACCCTTGGGGACATATTAGAACACTCAAGTGTGTTCCAAGGGGTCCTACGACCTCTTGGGACACACTGGAGTGTTCCTATGTGTTGAAAGGGGTCATGGGGTCTTCCTCTGGGTCCTAGCATGTGAGAAGGTGTACTATGGCCCTTTAGGACCCTTTTTGCCCCTGGGGACACATTATAACATTCAAGTGTGTCCCAAGGGGTCCTACGACCTTTTGGGATACACCTAAGTGTTCTAATGTGTAAAAATGGGTCATGGCGACTTCCCATGACCCCTTTTGAAAAATTAGAACACTCAAGTGTGTCCCAATAGGTTGTAGGACCCGTTGGGAGACAATTGAGTGTTCCAATTTCTTCCCGGGGGTCAAAGAGGGACCTAAGGGGTCCTAGTACACCTTATCATAGTTGTGGCACCCCTAAGAAGTCCCCATGACCCCTTTAGACACATTGGAACCCTCAAGTGTGTCCAAAGAGGTTGTAGGACCCCTTGGGACACACTTGAGTGTTCTAATTTGTCCCCTGGGGTCAAAGAGGGTCCTAAGGGGTCCTAGTACACCTTCTCACTCATTACGACTCCTAAAAAGACCTCATGACCCATTTTGAAACATTGGAACACTCAAGTGTGTCCCAAGAGGTCGTAAGACCCCTTAGGACACACTTGAGTGTTCCAATGTGTCCCTAGGGGTCAAAGAGGGTCCTAAGGGGTCCTAGTACACCTTCTAACATGTTAGGACCCCTAGGAAGACCCCATGACCCTTTTTAAAGCATTGGAACATGCAAGTGTGTTCTAAGAGGTTGTAGGACTACTTTGGAAACAATTGAGTGTTCCAATATGTTCTCGAGGGTCAAAGAGGGACCTCAGGGGTCCTAGTACACCTTATCACACGTTAGGACCCCCAGGAAGTCCATGTGACCACTTTTGATACATTAGAACACTCAAGTGTGTCCCAAGAGGATGTATGACCCCTTGGGACACAATATATTGTTGTAATGTGTCCCCAGTGGTCAAACTTGGACCTAAGCGGTCCTAGTACACCTTATCATGTGTTACGACCCCTAGGAGGTCCCCATGACCCCTTTTGACATATTCAAACACTCAAGTGTATCCCAAAAGGTTGTAGGACCCCTTGGGACACACTTGAGTGTTCCAATGTGTCCCTAAGGGTCAAAGAGGGTCCTAAGGGGTCCTAGTACACCTTCTCACATGTTAGGACCCATGGGAAGATCCCATGAACCCCTTCAATACATTGGAACACTTAAGTATGTCCCAAGAGGTCGTAGGACCCCTTGGGACACAATTGAGTGTTCTAATGTGTTCCTGAAGTCAAAGAGGGACCTAAGGGGTCCTAGTACACCTTATCACGCGTTAGGACCCCTAGGAAGTCCCTGTGATCCCTTTCGACACATTGGAACACTCAAGTGTATCCCAGGAGGTTGTAGGACCCCTTAGGACACAATTGAGTGTTCCAATGTGTTGAAAGGGGTTGTGGGGTCTTCTTAGGGGTCCTAACGCGTGAGAAGGTGTACTAGGACCCATTAGGACCCTCTTTGACCCCCGGGGACACATTGGAACACCCAAGTGTGTCCCAAGGGGCCCTACGACCTCTTGGGATTTACTTAAGTGTTCCAATGTATCGAAAGGGGTCATGGGGTCTTCCTAGGGTTCCTAACGCGTGAGAAGATGTACTAGGACCCCTTAGGTCCCTTTTAGACCCCAGGGACACATTAGAACACTCAAGTGTTTTCCAAGGGGTCCTACGACCTCTTGGAACACACTTGAGTGTTCTAATATGTTGAAAGGTCAGGTCATGGGAACTTCCCATGACCCCTTTTGAAATATTAGAACACTCAAGTGTGTCCCAAGAGGTTGTAGGACCCCTTGGGACACAATTGAGTGTTCTAATATGTTCCTGAGGGTCAAAGAGAGACCTAAGGTGTCTTGGTACACCTTATCACAGTTGTAGGACCCCTAGGTAGTTTCCATGACCCCTTTTGACATATTGGAACAATAAAGTGTGTCCCAAGATGTTGTAGGACCCCTTGGGACACCCTTGATCATTCCAATGTGTCCCTGAGAGTCAAAAAGGGTCCTAAGGGCTCTTAGTACACCTTCTCGCGCATTAGGACCCCTAGGAAGACCTCATGACCCCTTTTGAAACATTGAAACACTCAAGTGTGTCCCAAGAGGTTGTAGGACCCCTTGAGACACACGTGAGTATTCCAATGTGTCCCTAGGGTCAAAGAGGGTCCTAAGGGGTCCTATTACACCTTATCATGCATTAAGACCGCGAGGAAGACCCCATGACCCCTTTTGACACATTATAAAACTCAAGTGTGTCCCAAGAAGTCGTAAGACCCCTTGGGACAGACTTGAGTGTTCTAATGTGTCCCCGGGGGTCATAGAGGGTCCTAAGGGGTCCTAGTACACCTTCTCATGCATTAAGACCCCTAATAAGTCCCTCTTTGACCCATGGAACACATTGGAACACTCAAGTGTATCCTAAGGGGTCGTAGGACCCCTTGAGACACATTTGACTGTTCCAATGTGTCCTCGGGGGTCAAAGAGGGACCTAAGGGGTCCTAGTACACCTTCTTACACGTTAGGACCCCTAGGAAGTCCCTCTTTGACCCTTGGGGACACATTGGAACACTCTATTATATCCCAAGGGGTCATAGGACCCCTTGGGACATACTTGAGTGTTCCAATGTGTCCCGGGGGTCAAAGAGGGTCCTAAGGGGTCCTAATACACCTTCTCATGCGTTAGGACCCCTAGGAAGTCCCTATGACCCCTTTCGACACATTTAAACACTCTAATGTGTTTCAAGGGTTCGTACGACCCATTCGGACACACTTAAGTGTTCTAATGCGTCCCCGGGGGTCAC
>MU227058.1:3666283-3709663 GCA_018584345.1 Thuja plicata
AAATGTAGAACCAAACATAGAACATGGAGTGTTTAATTCCAATTCCAATTCGAAATTGTTGAACCAAATGCAGAAGTTAGAATTTGTCAGTTCCAATTCCGATTTCAAAATTGGCAACCAAACGCAGAAGATGGATTGACTAATCCATCTTCCGGGTCAACCAAACGGTCTTGGAAGATGCAAAACCAGAATTTCAAAACCTGATTTTGAGATAATCAATTTTTGAGTAAAATTCCAATTCCCCAACCAAACAGGGTCTTAGTGCTTGCAGATGGTGTACTGTCGTTTTTTTTTTTTTTTGAGACTTTTGGATCGTAAATGACATTGAATTTTTTTTAGATGTTATATTTTTATAAAATGGTAAGTATGACACTTTAAATTTTTATATTTATTTTTTTTTGGTAAAAGTGGTCATAGCCACTAAAATGTTATTATTATTATTATTAGTTTTTTTTTTTACACAGGTTCAACAAGGATTCTATAGGAAAGAACCTGGAAAAGAAAACCTCCACATCATCGCCCATTGAAAAATAAAATAAAATAGGCCAAACCTAGATATTGCAAACACTACCAGATACAGAGGTGGCCATGACACATAATGCCAATTACAACAATGGCCACATAAATTCCCCACACATGCCTAAAGATTAAAGAAGCAAATCCAACATGATGGAACTTAGAAAAGATGTTATCTCCAGAAGGAAGACAAGTAAATACATTCTTTTGAAGTCCACAAAAGAAGAACATGTACGAACCACATAGACCTACATATACTCGTTCACAGCCACAAGTTCAAGATACATGAATGAGCATAATAAACTGGAATGTTTCTAAATTCTAAAATATGTTTCTATTTTGTTTATTATATATTCATATTAATTTAGAATATTTTTTAAATAGAATATATGAATTTTAGAAATTTGTTTAGTATATTTGAGATTTTTTCATAGATAGATAGATAGATATAATTTTTACGTCCACGAGGCTAAACATAGCCTATGGGACAGCAAAGCAACCTAGGCTGAAAGTTTTTGCTTTTTGTTTTTTTGACGGTAATGAGAAATCATATTTAAGACTGTCAAACAACACTCCATGTGAGCACAATGGCCCAGCAGGGATTTGAACCCTGATTGCAGCCTCATCGACAACGTGTTTTGACCGCTACTCTAAATGGGTCACCCCTAGTTTAGAATCTTTTCCATTTAAAAGAATTTAATATAAATTATTCGCTAATCATTTTTTTCACAATCAATCTTTTTCATAAAGTGTAAAATGAAAGGCATTAAAATCACCAACCTGTCATTAAAAAACATATGACGAGTAGGGGTGACTGTCAAATTCTAGGCATGCTTGCAGGAATGGCCTCTTTGTTTCTCGTAATACTTTTGTCAACACTCCCAGGAAATATTGAAACATAACAGAATAGAGATTGGTATCAAATAATATTATCCACGAGATACTTTTTGTCTGTCATCATGGGCAAGGTGCAAGAGAAGTTACATATTTTATGTAGTTAGAATAATGGAATTTAAAAAGCAATCTTTCAAAAAGTAAAAAGTTGATGCAATTAGTTCATGCATCTTGGCTATCATAGATCTGCATTGTTGTATTTATGGGTATGGAAGAAACTTGGAGAACAAGAAATTTGATTTGGTGACATTCCTCAAGGTGTTATCTAAAATATGTTGATTACAAGCGAGTTAAAGCTACCTTTATTTCAGAGGATGATTGCAACTGAATAATGGGTCGATGAATTACCACGTCACACAAACAATGTGCATGCCAAAGTAGAAAGAAAGTATTGATGGATATAGACAACTATGCAATGGAAGTGTCTAACTTTTTTGATTTCATATTGTGCCGAAATGGTTTCAAGGAAGTCTGAGGGACATATAGAAAGTTTCATGATGGCTAAAATTTCCCAAAGACAATTGACAAAGTTGTGCAAGTTGTTGATGAAGGATGTCAAGTTGATAATGATGTAGTTGAAGAACATGCTCATAAGGGGTAAGTTGTTGGTGAATGGATGATCTTTGGATCAAGAAAAGACTTAATGCCCACTTCATCAAGAATCAATTCTTTGATTTCTTCTCAAAGTGTGTAGGCTTTGTGTTACCCTTTTTTATAAAAATGACATATGTTACTCATTGTAACTAAAGTTAGGAAATGAACTCTTTTTTCTGCAAAAATTGAGTGATTTCTAACCGAACTCAATTTGCACAAAAATGAGTTAGTTATTAACCTAGAATGAAAGTTAGTTATCTAGAGAAGCCTATAAATACAAGCCTATTTCTATTGTAAGGGACTCTTACAAAGGGGAAATTTTTGAGAATTTTTTAGAGAAACTTTTTGAGAACTTTTATGTTCATACTTTCTACCTGACAGTTTTTTAGCTTGTATATTTTTGAAAGAATAACTAAGAATGCATTTCATTCATATGTTTAGAATATAATTCTCAATTATCATTATAAATTTCTCATATTTAAAATTGACAATCTTTTTTGTGTTCAAGTGTGTGATCTATTAGTCATCTATTCAACTGATATATGTAAATGATGAAACACAATCATACCTTGGTACCTTGGTTTGAATGTGATAAGATAATTCATTTCTTCGTATATGGAAATGTGTTTTTCTTTTTTCATCACCATTGTATATCAAAACTTGTCATGTGCTTAAATCCCCTTTGTACTTGTTATCAGTCATGACGTAGATTACTTGCTATTTGTATGTCTACTAGTATGGTTTTTTTCATACACTTTCTTTAGTTTTATCTTGTCTCCTTTTGTTGTACTTTCAGGTGGAAATTACATAGAAAATACAAATACCCCTATCATACGAGGGAGATCCCCCTCTCAAATGCAAAGGAAGGTTGTGGTTTACTATAATCTCTCCAACGGTTAGCATAGTTGTCACTGGTCACAAGGAGAACATAACAAGTTTCAAGGAAATAATCATAGTGACAAATCTATTTACCAATAAATCTAGATGCCATTATTGGACTCCTAAAATGAAATATTTTATATAGGTGTGAGAGAAGACTTTATTTTCTAATAGATGACACTAAGAGTTTTTCGAAGAGGGTGAATTTGAGCAATACCAAATAAAAATGCCAAAATTTTAGAGGACCTCTAGAATCTTAGAAAAAAAACTACATGATGTTGAAATGTCTTACAGGAGAGGCATAGATCAAGGAGATGCCAGTGAGGAAGAATGAGTTGTAGAAGAAGTGGATACAGATGTAGTTGTCACAAAAGAATACGAGAGGGTAGACAATAGGATTACCAAGGTTATTATGGGAATTAGTTCCAAGTCTAATATGGGGATTCCTATGTATGAGGGTATTATGAAACCTAAAGAACTCATTGAATAGATTAATGTATTAGAAAAGTAAATTGAGTATGAGGAAGTCGATAGTGAGAAGAAGGTGAATTTTTTTGTTACAAGGTTGAAATTTCATGCATCCATTTTGTGGGATAGAGTTTATAAGGAGAGGATAAGAAAGGGAAAGTCCAAGATAAGAGATTGGGATAAAATGGTTGTACAATTGAAGGGTAAGTTCATACCTAAAGACTATCAAACTAATATATTTAGAACACTTCAAAATATGAGACAAAGAGACATGTTAGTAAAATATTCAAGAGAGGATATCTATAGGCTAACTATAAGAGTAGGAAATGTAGAGGATGACTTAGAGAAGGTAGGAAATATCTTAATGGACCAAATTTCACCATTCTACACAAGATTTATATTATTTCTCCTAGATCTCAATTGATGAAACTTATCAATTGGCACTCAAGGTGGAAGAAAATATTTTCGGTAAGAAAAATTCATATTCAAGATGAAGGGGAAGATAATTTGGAGGTAGGAGGTGGAAGGAAGATACAATCATCTCAAGAGGAGGATATTATTTCACAAAGTTCAAGAGAAGATTACACGTCAAGAGAAAGAAGACCTTACCAAAGAGAGAGAGGAAGGTTTATGGGTAAGTGTTTTAGATGCAATAAATATGAAAGTCAAAGATCATATAAGTGTCTAATATACCCATCTACCAATCAGGAGAGAGGTTTTTATGTGGCTTAAGATGAAGAGGAGGAAGAGGTAGAAGAACCAGTGGTTATGAAGATCCATGTGAAGTTGGTCAATAAATTTTGATGAACAAGCATTACACAAACCCAAGAAGGAAGTCATAGAACAAATTCAAAGGAAGAATTTGTTTAGAAAAAAATGCACTGGTTTATGAAGATCCATGTGAAGTTGGTCAATAAATTTTGATGAACAAAGCATTACTCAAACCCAACAAGGAAGTCATAGAACCAATTCAAAGGAATAATTTGCTTAGAAAAAAATGCAAGAGTACAGGAAAAAATTTCAAGGTCATCATATATAGTGGGAGCACATAAAATCTCTTTTCAACAAAGATGACAGAGGAAATAGGCTTGAAAAAGGTAGTGTGTCCTACTACTTACAAATTATTGTGGTTGAAAATGGGGCATTAACACTTGATAAATAAATAATGCAAGGTGGGTTTCCAAATTTGAGTAATGCATGGAAATGGGATCTAAACCTAGACTTTTGATTCAAGAGCATTGAGTTAATCTTTTTTTTTGGTATTTTATTAACAATTTTGGTTTGGGTTAGAAGAGAAAAGAAGGCCAAATAGATTCCTTTGATAGAAAGTGTAGAGGCATACCATAAGAGATGATATACATCATCTGAAGAACGAGTTAAAATGTGTAGAAAAATATAAACCTTGGCAGGATTGAGTTTGTATAATGATGCAAGTACAAGCATAACTAGTTATTAGGCTTGGAAGATCGATGGGGAGAATTATAGAGGACCCCTGATCTATTATGGAGAAGAGGATATAAGGGCATTAGCTATGTCAGGAGAAAAGGATGTTGAGGATTAGTATAGATAAATGAGGGAGATTGAAAGAACAAACTTTGTGCAAAAATATTAGTTGGAGAAGGAGAGGCCATGACCAAGCTAGTAAATTGTAAATATTATGCCTTCAATTTTAATAATAGTAAAAGTTTTTTTTTGTTGAAATTAAAGTGTCAAAATAGAGGGTAGAAATTCTATGCTCTAGTGTTTCTTTGTTCTAATTTAAAGGTCAGTAGTTCTATTAAGAGAATAAGGCTATGACTATCAATTTTTTCTGCCTATTTATTCGATCATTATTTTGTATTCCTTTTTCATATCTAACTTTGTATTCATTGAATGAATAAAGACAATGATCATTGGATATTTTTTTATTATGATAAGTTTGAATTTCCTAAAACCAAATAGCAAGTGGTTTATTTAAAAGGAATAATCTATTCATAGTTCCTATTAATAATATGTTTTGTTTTTTATTATAGTAAAAATATTTTTTGAAGGGATCTGTAACCCTTTACAATAGCTAAAAGATAGGAAGAATAACACTAGCTCAAAAAGAAATTGTTGGGGGGAGAACAACATTACATAACCCCCCCCAGCACAACCAACTAGAAAAAAATAGCAAAAAGACCAAAAAACAAAAAAGAGGACCAGAGCCTACCAGCCTAAACCATGTTTTTCATGAATTCTATAGTATCATCTTTCAGCAACTCAAATTTATGAATTGACTCCCTGAGAGTTGTCATCTCTTTGTTTTGGTCCACTTTTTTTTCTTTTTGGTACTGGCCCTAGTCCTAGAACCCGGGCCAGTGGGGGAAGCACATGTATCCACATCATCCTCAATTTTAATGACTGGGCTTTTGTTTCTCTTCAGCATTGCCAAGAGAGTGTGCGGGTTTTCCGTAGTGACCTTCATACTTTCAAAGCTTTGTTTTATGATCCTATTGAGAGTTTCCTCAATTCTTTGAAAGTGTCTTAAAGTAGTCTGCAAGCAAAAATTTACCACCGCATTAATCTTCAGTTCTAGTTTCTCTAGCAGAACCTTATCATCAATAATATTTTTATCACCAATGCCCTCCACAGAAGGATTCATGCTCTTGGCCATCAGCAGGGCAATTTTATCAACTCTCTCCTCAAGCTCTGAGTTCCTAAGATTAATATCTTTGATCTCTTTGTAAGTCCAAGTTATAATTTGTATGTCCAGGTCTAAACGATCCTTAGCACCCTAGATAAAGCCTTTCCCCTCCTTCCTTTCCTCAAATTCCTCATATAATTTCTCCTTCTTCATTTTCTCTCCACCTTTCTCATCATCTTTAACCTTTGTCTTCTCTTCTTCATTCCCAGATTTGGTCGGTGATATAATATCTTCCATTCTCACATAATCCTCATAGTGCATAACCACAGGGGAAGTGTTACCAATTTGACCCTTGATTCTTTCATTCTAGCCAAGACCCAGTCCCAAATAGTCAATTTGGGTAATATCCTTAGAATGATTAGACTCGAGATGATCCAGTGACGTAACAGCCAGGTTCACTTCACCACCAGAAATGATAACCTCCTCAGCAAGGTTGGGGCAAGTAATATTAGGCTCTTTATTATCCTTTGTTTCCTCCTTATTGGCCTCCTCCTCCAGATCAGTATTCTCATCAGGATCCTTAGTCTCCATTTTTTCATAATTAACACTATGGGAATCATCGCTTTCCATATCCGAGGAATCATCTAGGGCTTCCTCTTTAGGGTCCTGTCCCATTTTACTATGATTGGATGATTCATTTTTATCCTTTTCACCCTCCTGCCCTTCTGCTTCATCATCTGTATCCATCCCTTTCTCCTCTGTGAGGATTTGGGCAACTTCAGCCTTATCAATTTTAGGTTTACCTTGTTCTTTTTGGGGGGGATTTTCTCATCCCTAAGAGCTCTTTTCCCTTTTTTACCTTTCTCTTTACAGGCACCGGGATGGTATCCTATAACTTAAATTTAGCATAGTCATGGATAAGAAGAATTAAACTATCATGCAAGATAGGCTTATCAGGGTTGTTCCTATTTCCCATAATGCTCGTGCCCAGAGACTTTAAAAGGAAAAGAAATTTTCCTATGGTACCTAAAATGATTAACCAACATAAAATGGAAATTGTAGACTCTGGTATAACCACCTTCCAAAGTAAAATATTGCATGATGGCGTTAAGAATTTTGGCCCAGAGCAATTTCATATTATCACGCAGATAGAAGTCCCCTTTATGTTTAACCAAGAGGGATTTTTCCACAAAAATTTTGGGAAAAAAGAGGGCCTAATTTTGAGTCATAACACGACCCCTATAGTATTTCAATACAGACGCATTAAGACCAGTAATTTCAGCTGTAATCTTTTCAGTGACAGAGAAGGCTTTGCCACACAAAGTAACCTTACCATTGTCCCAACTGTCTGTAAACTCCTTAGATATGTCTTTATCGAAGCTATAAAGCCTCTCCATATAGGAAGTAACACCACCTTCTTTGAGCTTCTTCCACACCTTTTCCTCCTTCTTCCATTAGCAAACACTAGGTTCTTCTCTCTTAAGCTTTCCACCCATAGTCATAGAATTACAAGTGCTATTTTCCTCAATATAAAAATCCGTAGTGAACTGATCCCATAGCAAAATACAGGGCTCAAAAAACAAAATGAGAGTAACACCTTTCGTTGGATTTAAAAAATCCAAAACATTATGCTTCCCACACTCAAAAAAAAAAAAATTGTCCCTTAAGTGTAGGAAATGCGTTCATTTTCCTTTAAATAAATGATCTATCCCTTTCATCATTAATGCTAATAATACCGAGATGATGGTGGATATGATCATACTTTAGGGGGCTTAAAACCTCTTTATTTAATCCATGTTCTCCCTTCCAAAAAATGATATCACCCCGTCGGACACCCAAGTTGGCCAAGCTATCAGCCACCGCATTCGTTTCCCGGTAAGCATGGGTGACGTAGGTTTCCTAAAATGTACATAAATGGTTTTTTATCTGATCAATGATGTGAATGATCATCCATGAGGATTTATAGTTACCTTTTATGCAATTAACAATGTTCATGGAGTTTCCTTCAAGCAAGATTTTCGTACATCTTTGATCCACCACAATCTTACAAATGTGGAGAGCAGCCATCATTTCAGCCACGTGACACGTCTGGACGCCAATAGGAAGGGAAACTACTACAATACATCTGCCATAATATTTTCTGACAATTCCACCACAACCCACCATACCTAGGTTTCCTTTAGCAGCCCCATCAAAGTTGGCTTTATGCAAACCAACAGGGGGAGAAAACCAGACTGCCCCATCATGCTTACTCGCCACAGTTTTAGTAACTGAAGAAAAATTCTAGCTACTTAAAATGCACTTTTCTTGAATTCCTTCCAGCAGCGAGGGACATTGATCACAAGCCACATGGATATTTTCCACTATGTTCCTAACAATCTTTGAGGCAATGACCAAAGGGTTAGAGAAGTCTTCTATGAAAATCCTATTATTTTGTTCCTTCCAGATCATCCAAATGAGGTGAGGCACAGTAAATCTCCATAAAAAATTTGTCACACTATGAGAAAAAGGTGAAAACCACTGGGAAGAGAAGTCTTGGATGGATTAGGGAGAATCCAGGAGATACTCCACTTAATATTATGTTCTGTTAAAAATTTAGTCATATACTATTTAGGTTTCTATCACTGTTTTGATAGGAAGTCTGTAGAAAGTTGTTATTGGTTGAAATCTTGGCATGTGCATTTGGGTGTGATCCCTCATGTGATAGTAGGGTATATATGTGTGGGAATTTTCCATCAAGTGGTGCTAGAGCCTAAAAGATCCATGAGAAATAAGTTGAGAGTCTCAAAGGTTTGAGCATATCTAAGTTAGTTGTGTTCATATAATCTTGGGAAGATAAGTGTGTTGCAAATTGATAAGGTTATGAGAAGAAATTGGGTACCAAAAGAATACGAAGATAAAAAGAAGAGAATCCCTTGGTAAGGTATCACAAAGACAAGATAGAGGAAGGAAAGATGCAGAAATAAAGTTTGAAAAGAAAAGACAAGATAAAATCCAATATGACAAGACAAGATGTGAAGTTTGAAAGAGAAATGGTAGAGTTGAGAAGAGATTTTAAGAAGTATAATATTATGGTGATGGATTGAGTTGAGAAAAGAATCCAAGAATATGTGTTTCATTTTCCAATGAAGAAGAATGTGAAGTGACCTATAAAGTTTCTTGTAAAGAAGAAAAGAAGGCAAATGATGGTTGCCTTGAAGAGAGAAGATGAAAAAGGGTTGGAAAATAGAGAGTTGCTAAGTAAGAAACATGTCACAGAAGAGGTGAAGGAAGTTCTCACCGTGGATAACAATAGGAGAGATAATGAACAACAAAAACAACAACAACAACAAGTGTAGAAAGAAGAACTCAAGAAAATAATTAAAGGAGAGAGGAAAGTGTCCATAAATGAGGCACTTATGAAGACATTTATGTCTTTTGTTTTATTTTCTAATATTATGTTGAAGTATGTGTATGTAGGAATAGGAAGCCTTATGAGGAACAATAAAAATAAGACCTTGAAGGTGATGAGACAAAGGGAAAATAAAGAATCCATACAAAGTATTGAGAGTGAGAATGAGAGAAGACAAGTTGCAACTTTATGTTAATAAGCCATGAGGAAGCCATATGCATTGGAGGTACATTCTAAAGTATCTAAAAATGAAGAGGATGGTGTTGATATTTTTCAATACTAAATTAAGAATTTAAAGATTCCCTAAAGATTTCTAATGCTTTAGAAGGTGTTGCAAATTAAAGAAAAATATTCTACAAAATGGAAAAGATTACAAGAACTGAAGTCAAGAATGAAGGACAATTAGTGCAGTAGCCTATTAAAGAGGTAAATAAAAGAAAAAAATGTTGATTTTGATCATAAATGTGGAACTAAGTGTGAAAATATGCAATATAACAAGGGAAAAGAAGAAAGTATTTTTTTAAATATTACCAAGGACCATGGATACAAAGTGCTAAGTTGACTTTAAAAACTAAATGATGAAGGGAAGCAGTTAAAATGTAAACAAGAAAATTATTTTGACAAATTTTATGACAACATACAAATATAAAGCATGGGAGTCATGATAGAATTCAAGAGGAGACAATGTGATAGGGAAAGTTGGAAAGGAAGGAATTATAAAGAATATTTTAAGAGATAAAATTAGACCATGGATTATGTAGAACAAGGGAAAAAATAAAGAGACAACAACCTGAGATTATGGGAAACAATGTGTGGGTGGTTAAACATGTGATAGTAGGAGATTAAAGTGGTGTTATAGGATATGATGGTGTAAAAGCACTATGATATAATGGAAGGTATGAATAAAATAATTTTTGTACGGATGTGAAGTTAGCATTACAGACAAAAAGTATAAGTCAATAAGTTAGAATTCAAGAAGACGAGTTCAAGAAAAGAGAAGAAGTACTATCACACCATGAAGAAAAAAATATAGTAGGAGATGAAAATGAAAAAGATGTTCAAAAACATGTCGAAGAATATGAGAAGAATAAAAATGAAGATAGAGAAACCAAAACCAAAACATTAACTGAAGAAATACCAAAGGAAAAGATTGAGATAGTTGTAGCATAAAATTGAAAAAAACTTGAGGAGAACATGTACAAGATGATAGGTAAATAAATTAAATTAAATGGTTTCAATAATGATGCTTTTGAATTCTTGTATAATCTTGTTAAAGGTAATAGTTTGAAAGAAGAATATGAAAATGAGGAGGTAGTGAATAATGATAATGACATGTATGTACAAGAGATAGAGTTATAGGGGCTTGTAGATGAAAAAGAGATGAGGAGAAGATACAAGAAAATGAAGGAATATAAACATAGGTAGATTAAAAATAACAGAGCAAGGAGGATCATGGGGCCACCATGGAGAATTGGCTCAGTGAGGAAATGAAGGACATGAAGAAGCACCTAAATGAAATGCAAGAAGCTATGGAGCCCTTCAAAACCAAGCTGGAAGAAATGGAGAAGGAATTGTTAATTAAGGTAAATAATAACAATAGAAATGAGGAGGTTACAGCCAGAGTCAATGCTCTTGTGGAAGAAAAGATGAAAGACATGAAAAATCAAATCAACCACAAGGGTCATATGATAAGTATTATTCTCAAGCATAGCAACGTAGGGCTTAAAGTCTTTGTTCAAAATCTCAAAGTGTTATATGCTTACTTGGAGAGTAGTCTCCTGGAGAATACTACAATCACAATAGATGACAAAGTTGGGAGCTTGGGCCCGGGTACCAGAACCCGAAGTGGCATTAAAAGGAAAATTCCAGAGATTTCGAAAGAGATAAAAGCACTGAAAGAGTCCATTGATAAAATGGAAGACATGCAGAAAGAGGCTGAGGAAGCCTATGAAAGTATGAAGTAGTTTTTATCTATTATGGTATCTGGGCTAGAAGTTGTGTTGGAAACTTTGTTTCTTTTTGGCAATTTTTTGTTTTCCTTTTTTGGGTTTATGGGTGTTCGTTGGGGTCCTACTTTTTGTTTGTAGTAGGCTTTCTATGTGTGTATGGGTTTTTGATGTTTATCTCTAGTTCTCTTTTGTAAAAAGTTTCAGGGTCCTTTCAAAACCTGTATTTACCTTAATAAAAAACATGAGGAACAATTGTAATCTTGGAATGGATATGAAGGAGGAGTTAGAGTAGAGAAAAAATACACAAGAACATACATTGAATACAAGGGATAAAAAAGTAAAATACAAAAGGAATATGGAGAACTAAAAGAAGAAATTACGGAAGAAATTCATGATGAAGAGAACACAAAGAGGGAAGGAGGAGAGAGGGTGGAAGAAAGAATAGAAGCAGATGTTGGAGTAGCAGTGCTTATATAAGATGAAGAAAACCAAATGAAAGGTGAAGAACCTATAGAGATGGAAGTGGAAATAAGTACAACAAATGAAAATAGTGATGTGGATTTGTGGGCACAATTTTCAGCAATAGAGTGAGAATGGATAGATAAGCTTGAAGGTATGTGGACAACAAAAGATGCAAAGAGGAAGATTGTAGAGGAGGATAAATAAATTGTTGCAACAAAGATAGGATATGAGATACTGTATGCATATTTTAATAACGATGTTGTGAAGAAAAATATGAATGAAGGGGACAATATATTACTAGAGGAAATATTGGCCATCAAGAAAAAAGGAGTAGAAATGATGATGGATGAAGCTATGTAAGATAGAAATGAAATGGTAAGTGCATATTTATATAATATGTATCTAACTTGGTTTTTTATCACATTAGGACAATTTTACAAGGTGTAGGACTATCTAATACTTACTGGAAAGAAGTACATACTACAATCTACATCTTAAATAGATTTTAATTAAGAGTAAATACAAAATTTACTCCTTATGAAATAAGGTATTATAGAACTACAAATGTAGGGTATTTTAAAATTTTTGGTAGTAAGTGTTATATTAAGAGAGATGGTGATAACATTGGCAATTTTGAATCTCGTTGTGATGAAGGAATCTTTTTGGGATATTCAACTCATAGAAAAGCTTATTAATGCTACAATAAAATATTAAAATAAATTGTAGAAATTACAAATGTTAAAGTTGTTGAAAGGTTGAATAGTTGATCAATAGAGCAAGTTAGAATTCCTCAACAAACTGTCCAAATTCCCGAATCATAAATTGAACAAAAATCAGAGGAAGAATCTAAACAAAATATTCCAAATGCGCCAATAGGTTCCACTCCTAAATGATCCTCTAAATTACTTCAGAAAAATCATCCATAAGAACAAATGATAGGTGATAAAAAGGCTAGAATTAAAACTAGAGGAAGATTACATGAACAAGTTTATCTATGTTCGATATCCCAATTTGAGCCTAAATACTATACTAAAGCTAGCACTAATAATATTTGGGTTAAATCCATGAAAGAAGTATTAGATTGGATTGAACGTAACGAAACATGGGAACTTGTTCCTAGACCCACGGATAATTTTATAATTGGTGCAAAAATGGGTCTTTAGAAACAAGCTTGATGAGAAAGGTAATGTGGTGAAAAATAAAGATAGATTGGTGTGTAAAGGATACTCTCAAATTCATTTGAGAGCTTACTTGATTTGGTGCATAGTGATATTTGTGGATGTATGAGATAGATAAGTTATTCAGGTGATAGATATTTCATATTGTTATCGATGACTATTCTAGAATGATGTGGGTAACTTTCTTGAAGGAGAAGTCTGATGCATTCCATAAATTAAAAACATTCAAGGCACTGGTTGAGAAAGAATCAGGTAAGAATTTAAAGTTCTTAAGGTTTGATAGAGGAGGTGAGTTTACTTTTATAGAATTTGTTAAGTATTGTGAAGATAATGGAATCAAGAGACAAATGTCTGCACTGAGGGCTCCACAACAAAATAGTGTTGTAGAGAGGAAGAACAAAACTATAGTGGATGCTGCAAGGAAAATGTTGATTCAAGATGATGTACCAAAAATTTATTGGAGAGAAGCAATTAGTAGTGTTGTCTACACATTGAACCGGGTGCAAGTAAAGAAAGGAATTGATAAGACACCTTATGAGCTATGGTATGGTCACTCACCTAGTGTTAAATATTTAAAAGTCTTTGGCAGTAGATGTTATATTAAGAGGGATGATTAAATAGACAAGTTTGATCCAAAAAGTGATGAAGACATTTTCTTGGTTTATTCTACTAAAAGAAAAGCATATAATTCTTTCAATAAGAGAACTAAGAAAATGATTGAGAGTGCAAATGTAAAGGTGGATGAATACCCTGAGAAATCTAGTGATTCAAGAAAGAAAGTGACAAAGGATGATTGAGAGATTGTGTATATTTAACCATAAGTGCATCAACCAGCAGAATAAAAATATGTGGAAGAAGTCATTCAACTAGCAGAAGAAGAAGCTCCTAGACCTAAACTAGTGATACCTAGGTATGTGAAGATGAATTATTATACTAATCAAATTATAGATGATAAGAATGCAAGTGTTCTAACCAAAAGAAAGCTCAGATAAAGTACTTTTTTTATTTCCAAATATGAGCCCAAGACAGTGAAGGAAGCAATCAAGGATGAAGATTGGTTAAAATTTATGAAGGAAGAACTTGATCAAAATGACAAGAATGATACATGGACACTTGTTCCCAAACCTGCAGATAAAAATGTGATTAGTACCAAATGGTTTTTCAAGAGAAAATTGAATGAAGATGGAGATGTGACCAGAAATAAGGTAAGGCTTGTATGTAAGGGATATGCACAAGAAGAAGGAATAGACTATGGAGAGACTTTTTCTCCAGTGGAAAGATTGGAAGGCCAGGTAAGAATTATACTTTCTTATGTTGCTTATAAGAAGTTCAATTTTTTTCAAATGGATTCCAAGTTAGCTTTCTTGAATGGAATTCTTGAAGAAGAGGTCTACATAGAAAAAACTGGTGGTTTTGCATTGGAAAAGAAAAAGGACATGGTACGCAAGCTACAAAAGGCACTATATGGGTTGAAACAAGCCCCAAGGGAATGGTATAAAAGGTTACATTCTTATCTTATTCAGATTGGTTTTAATAGAACAAGTGATAATAGTAATGTGTACCTAAAATTTGAAGGAGATAAGTTGTTGATAGCTGAAGTATTTATTGATGATATAATCTTTGGAGGAAATGATGAGATGAGTTTGGCATTTGGTGAAGAGATGAAGGAGTTTGAAATGTCAATGATTGGGGAAATCTAAATCTTTATTGGGTTGCAGGTTTCACAATTAAAGAATGGTATATTGTTGGCAAGTGATGCAATTTTGGAGTGATATGGGATACTTGAGGGTTGCTATTTATGGCAATACATCTGGTATGATGATCTCTTGGATTTTTTTACAGTTTTGGAGATGCGGATTGTAAAATGACTAAGTACAGTGAACAAAAATATAGAGTATAGTAGTACAGTTTTGGAAAGAGAAGATAGTATATGATGAATGATGCAATGTGATCTTAGAGGAAGACATTTTGGGGTATGTATGACCTTCTGTTAAGGTTTCTTGAGTTTTTGTATTGATTGCAGTGAGTTACAGTGTTTTGAAGACATGCGAAGACAAAGTAATAGAGATACAGGGAAGATGAACAGTCGCGATGATTAAGGGAGTATGACATGGAATTCAAATGTGCTAAGTTGGATTGGAATTTTGGATTGCCTATTCTTTGGTAGTATAAGTTCTCCAACTTTTTATTTACTCTTTGCATAAGTATTAATTCTATTTTGTAATGTATTAGTGAGTCGACTGGATAATGTAATAAATATATATATATGAAGAGCCTTTTGTAAAGAAAATTTTGATAGTGATGAGATGATATGAAGCAAATGGAATGCATGGATGCATTTTGATATCAGGCAGATGTGAGCTACAACTAGAACTATCTAAGCATAGTTGATGCTTGTATTATTCATTTTTGAGATTGATTGTAACAAAACTATTTCTTATTGTAAGAGCAGTGTGCTTAGTATACCTTTAACAGGGTTTTGTATTCCCCTAATGTACTAATGTAATATTTAGCTCCTAACAAGGCTAGGTCTCCTAACAAGGACACTATACTTTTAGTACATATTTTTGGGTACCATCCCCACTGGGGTTTTCCCTTGGCCAGGGTTTCCTCGACAATAATTCATGGTGCTGTGATTTATGTGTTATGTGCTTATGTTCTTTTTATTTCAGTGATTATATGGTTAAGTTGGAAATTATTGAGTTCATGTTTAAAGTGTTGTAATCCTGATCCCNCCCCCCCCCCCCCCCCCCTCTTAGTATAACTTAATCCTAACAATTGGTATTAGAGATTTTGGCCCTTGGAGGGAAATTTTAACAACTTAAGGGAGATCAAGATGGATTTTAAAAGTTTGGAGGAAAAATTTGAAGCAGCACTTGAAGATCTTGACAAAGCTAAAGCAGAGAATGGTGATTTGAAATTCAAATTAAGAAGAGCAAAGGGATTCATTAAGAAACTAAAAGAATGACTTGAACTTTCCAGAAGTCGGAGACAAGATCTTATGGTAAAGATAAAAGAGGATTCAGACAATGATAATTCAGATCAAATAATGCGGCTTGAGCAAGAGAAAGATACTTTGAAGCTTGGTTATGAAACTAATTCACTACATATGGCTAAAGAGATTCGACAAGAAAAGGATGCTAAGAAAAAAAATTGAAGAAACCTTAAAGGATGCTAATATTCAGATGGGACAAATAAAGACTGAACTTGATCACTACAAGAACAAGCATCTGGAATTAGAGAAATATAATCATATTATAAAAGGATAACTTGTTGAGGAAAAGAATCATATTGAGAAACTTCACATGAGTAGTGACTTGATCGATGAATAGAGAGATATACAGAAACCTAAAGGAGACATGACTAGTGTTGGCTTCAATGAAGTTGAATGTTCAAGGAATCAAGAAGAAAAATATGATGTGAAGATTGATGGAGAAAGACCTACTCTTGAAGAACCTAAAGAACATATCATACCTTTTAGAGGTAGATGTTTTGGATGTAACAAGGTTGGACACATGAAGAGAGATTGAAAAGGTAAAACCCCTTTCAAACCTTTTTATGGTTATCGCTTTAACTGTTATGCATATGGGCACAAGAAAGAAGAATGCAAGAAACCTGATCAATCAAGATAAAAACGAGACTACATTAGTGAAGAGACAGCAGCCAATACCACATGTTACAAATATAATAACCTTGGGCACATCGCAAGGTATTGTAAGTTGCAGGTTAATTAGAATAGACCACCTTCTATATGCTACAAATGTAACAGTCCAGGGCATATAGAAAAGTTTTGCAGGTATAATGGAACTGACAATAGAAGAGTACCACCTCCTATAGTGACAAAGAAAAATATTGGTGATACTGGTAAGAGTCTTGCAGAGTACAAGAGTGAATTTTATAGTTGTCTCAGGAAAGTAGAAGATATCAGCAGTAATAAGGTATGGAAGGTAAAGGAATCTAGTGAGGAAAAGGTTCAAAGAGAATCAGTAGATGCTATTGAGTCTTCGCCTGATGCTAACATTGCTACATCAACCTAGATGGCCAAGCATGGCCTTAGGGGGAACATTGGAAGAATACATCAGAAATCTATCTAGCCCCTGAATTTGAGGAGTAAGCTTTTACAAGCCTAGGGAGTGCATGTATAAATTTTTTGGAACACATATATGTGATCGTATAGTTTTACAATCCTATATCCTATGACGCCAGATTGTTACTCGACTGGTTTATGTGCAGAAATGAGTTTATTGGGAACTGTGTCATTTCTTCACTCAATAAAGTATAAGGTTAATAGAAAGAACATAATTGAACATCATTTGCAGAGTATATCTTGAGGAGAACAGAGTCTTGAGAAGAAGAAAAATTGGAGCAAGTGTGTTGAAGAGTTTGATTGAAGTAGGGATTCGCATTTCAGTAGTAAAGAGGTATTTAGATCAATTGTGAAGCTTTGAAAATGGATACTCCTATGATTTTTGATGTTGTAGAGAGACCTAGATACAAATTTAAGAAACACCCTTTCAAATCTACTAAGGATGATCCCATAGGCACATTTTCTCAAACACCCTACAACATTCTACATGTCAAAGATATTAGGGCTTACATACATTTTAAGTATGAATCTTTGGGAGATGAAGAGATTGCCATAGAGATGGAAGAAATGATAGGTGATGATGGAAAGATGAAGGATGAGTTTGCACACCTAAATAAACTGAGTATTATGAAGATAACCAAACTTCATGACTTCAATGAAGAAGAATGGGTAAAGATTATCTTGAGAAGAGTTCATGATCAATTTATATAGCTTGGAGATCAGCATGTGAAGATTTGCAGCGACCTAATTCATGACATAATAGGATTGGACAATATTGGTGTAGTACCTCTTACTGAGAAGAACACTAAGAAGATGGTAGAAACCCTAACGCATTCGTAGTGGGACAGGAGAGCGATGACGGTAAACGATATATTCCAATAGGACGTAAGATTGATTACTATGAGTTTAGGCTATAAACTCCATTATAGCAGTCAACTCAATTTTGTATCAGCGGGATTAATCTTAATGGTTTATAAGATGGTCAAGGAAAACATCAAGTATAATCTTTGCGAAGTCTTAACATAGCAATTCTTGGAGAATGTAAGGCAGATTAAGAAGGATAAGTCAAAAGGATTCAAATTTGGATCTTTGTTGATACACATGTACATTCACATTGTTCAAAAATTTCCTGGTATGCACCCTAGGGCATGGAGAGACAGTATACCTACTAGTATTCAGATTTCTCAGAGTTATAGGAGACAGAACAACACTTGGGTAGATGGTGAATTGTCTAGTATGATCAAAATCCTACAGAGAGAGATGAAGGCAAGAGAGAGGATTCCTGAGGCAGTGGTAGAGAAATACAAGGACTCAATATATTTCATGTTTGAAACTAATTGTGTGTGCTTTGAGGTATTTATTCCTAGAAAGAAGTCGTGTTATCCACTGGGCTATGAGGTTAGTTCTGAAGTTCTGATTATGCAAGTAGAACATATTTTATCTTCAGAAGTTGATTCATCGGAGGAGAGATGGGGTACTTATGAGGAAAAGTATACAAAGATTAGGGAGGAACAAACTAGAGCATCAAGGAAGAGGAAATTAGAGAATATGATTGATGATTGTGCTGTCAAGGCAGGTATATATAAAGAGGAAATGAAAGAAGTTAGGAAGAAGATGACTGAGAGAGCTTATGGGTTGGCAAGCACTATTGTTGCAACTCTTCCACCTCTACAAGATGCGAAGATAATCAGGTCCATTTTCTACCATGATTGATGCATCTGCACCTTCACCACCTCAGCATACATCGCAGGAAGAGACAACAAAGCAAGTACCTAGAAGAAGAAAAGGTCCACTAAACTAGACTCACCTCCTAAGAAACAGAGGATAGAAGGAGAAGAGAAGAAAGTTGAAGAAAAGACCACAAATGTGAGACAACTTTGGAAGACATATATGAAAATGCTAGAGAAGAGAGTAATTGAGCAATGGAAGGTTGTTTCATTGACAAAATACCATGACAGGTATGAGGGATCTGACAAACTTATGATTGAAGACATAGTGATTAAACATTTACTTATTTTTAAGAAGAATTTGTTAGAAATTGGAGGTAGTAACCTGAGGAGTTATATGAGAAATTGGAGATAAGGAAGAAATTAACACAGAAGGAAGATGAAGTGATTAGAGAACAAGAAATTGAAGGCATGTTGCTTGTTGTATATGTTAAAGAGATGGATATGATATTGAGTGAACTTAAACCCTTATTGAGAACCAAGACAAGATTAGTAAAGATAATGGGAAGGAGATATGATGAAGTAATTGAGGAGACACATAAAGCTATAGAAAAGGTCTTAATGGGAACTGAAACTGAGGACATCTTTCCACCTAAGGATCCTAAGCCCAAATCTATTGAGAAAGGTGAATCATCAAAGAGAGCTGAAATAAACCTTGATAAATCATTAAGTGAAGATGCTATTCAGTATGTAAGCATTGTGAAGCAACCAGATTTCTATGCTTCTGGTGTGCCTGTGTTATTGGACACTTTACAGGATGTGAATGACCCCTTTGTGCAGGATACAAACCTTGAAGGAATCAATGACAATGATATTACAGAGAAGGAAAAATAGAAGAAAAGCATTGATGAAATAGTGGAATATATAGTGAATAAGGTTGAAGTGAAACAGGAAACTATTACATATGATTCTTCACCTTTATTGTTTGCAAGTGGAGACAAAGCTTTGAGCACTAAAGTTATCCTATATCGCATTTGGTAAAGCTAAAGAAAGATCTGAGCAGAAAGGAGAGAAGAAGACTAAGGTAATGACAAGAGCAGTTGAGACTTTGAACAAACTACTTCTAGCACCTATTGTTTTTCAAGGAAAAGACGATGTAGAAAATTTTAACAAGGCACTAGATGACTTTGACAGTCACTGAGTCATTAGAAAAGATTGTTGAAGAGAAGCCTGAGAAGAAATATCTCGCAAAGAAATTGGAGGAAGTGTGAAAGTCTATTTCATGGGACTTGGGCATACTGAAAAAGACTACATCAGAGGCCAAAATTTGTGTTGCACAAGAAAGGAATTTATACAGTTACTGTATCAACCCTATTAGACATATCAAGAACATTAAGGACTTAGTATCGAAGGATAGAACTACTCTGGATAAGTTGATGGGCAGTTGTGAGACCTCCTCGCAATCTGTATTGGAGATAGACAGAGAGGTGTCCAAGATTTTGGACAAACTGAGTGTACTTGATACAGAAAGAGGGAGAGTTATGACAAGGTTTGGTTTGTTGAAGAGTCTAATCACTCCCAAGCTATCAATTATTGAGGTCCATATCTCTGGCATGGAGAAGACAAGATAGGCCCTTAAAGTTAATATGCCTACTGACCTAAAGGTAGCATATACTTCTTCATTTTCACTAAATGGGATGATTCATGTGAGTCAGATTTTGGTGAAGCCCTAGACAGAGGAAGTGAAGATCTTGGAAGACTATTTCCAAGGTGTACTAAAGATGGTCTGATTTTCTGGTAAGCAGTTGTACAATTTTGGTGTATTCTACATTTTTGCATACCTTTTCCATTTATGTCAAAGGGAGAGAAGAGAAGAGATGAAAAATGTATAGATAATTGTATAGAGTAAAGGATATATATAAAATATCTACAGAGATATCTTTTTGGCATTGACAATTAGTCATTTTTCACTAAGTGTTTTCATCAATTCCAAAGGGAGAGATTGTTGGAAAGTGATGCATTTTTGGAGTGATATGGGACACTTGAGGGTTGTCATTTATGGCAACACATCTAGTATGATGATTTCTTGGATTTGTTTACAGTTTTGGAGATGTAGATTGTAAAATGACTAAGTACAATGAACAGAAATACAGAGTACAACATTACAGTTTTGGACAGCGAAGATAGTATATGATGAATGATGCAATGCGAACTTATAGAAAGACATTTTGGGGCATGTATGACCTTTTGTTAAGGTCTCTTGAGTTTTTGTGTTGATCACAGTGAGTTACAATATTTTGAAGATATGTGAAGACAGAGTAATAGAGATACAGGGCAAATGAACAGTTGTGATGATTAAGGGAGTATGACATGGAATCCAAATGTGCTAAGTTGGATTAGGATTGTGGATTACCTATACTTTGGTAGTATAAGGTCACTGACTTTGTATTTAATATTTGCATAAGTATTAATTTTGTTTTGTAATGTATTAGAGAGCCGACTGGATAATGTAAAACACACACACACATATATATAAAGAGCTTTTTGTAAAGCGAAGTGTGATAGTGGTGATATGATATGAAACATATGGAATGCATGGATGCATTGTGATGTCAGATAGATGTGAGCTACAACTGGAACTATCTAAGCATAGATGATGCTTGTATTGTTCATTTATGAGATTGATTGTAACAGAACTATTTTTTATTGTAAGAGCAATGTGCTCAAGATACCTTCAATAGGGTTTTGTATTCCCCTACCAAGGAAATGTGCTAATGTAATATTCACCTCCTAACAGGGCTAGGTCTCCTAACAGGGACACTATACTTTTAGTACATATTTGTGGGTACCATCACCACTGTGGTTTTCCCTTGGCCAGGGTTTCCTCAACAACAATTCATGGTGTTATGAGTTATGTGTTATGTACTTATGTTCTTTTCATTTCAGTAATTATATGGTTAAGTTGGAAATTATTAAGTTCATGTTTAAAGTGTTGTAATATTGATTCACACCCCCCCCCCCCCTCTCANCCCCCCCCCCCCCCCCCTCTCAGTATTACTTAATACTAACATATATATATATATATATCAGTCAAACCAAATATGTGAAATAAGTACTCAAGACTTTTGGTATGGATGACTCCAAACCGGTGGGAAATCCCATGGTAATAGGATGTAAATTATCTAAGTATGATGAATCTGATGCAGTAGATGCTACTTTGTATAGGTCTATGATCGATAAGTTGCAGTATGTTGTTCATAGCAGACTAGATATTGCTCAAGTGGTTGGAATAGTGATCAAATTTCAAGCAAATCCCAAATAATCTCATATGGTTGCAATCAACAAGATATTCGGGTATTTGAAAGGGATGGTTGACTATGGTATGTGGTATGCTAATGATAGTGATTTCTCTTTGAGTGTGTTTACTGATGCGGATTGGGCAAGAAATGTTGATGATAGAAAAAGCACAAGTGGTGGTGCATTCTTTCTAGGTGAAAGGTTTGTATCTTGGACAAGCAAGAATAAAAATTGTATCTCACAATATACTCAGAAGAAGAGTATGTAATAGTAGCTATAAATTGTGCACAAATTGCATGGATGAAGAAGATTCTTGAAGGTACCAAAGAAAAGGTGACTGAACCGGTAACTATTTTTTGTGACAACACAAGTGCAATATATATTTACAAGAATCCAGTAATGCATTCCAATACTAAGCACATTGCAATTAAGTATCACTTTATGAGAGAGTAAGTGTAGGAGAAGGAGGTGAAATTGGAATATGTACCAACAAAAGATAAAATAGCAGATATCTTCACAAAGGCACTACCTAAGGATACTTTTGAGTACCTTAAAGGTAAGCTAGGTTTTATGCCCCTACCGGAAGAGGTCTAAGATGTTTTTGGTGCATCAATCCAGTGGATTTATTGACATTTCTTTCACTGTGGATTGATGTTAAGGGGGCTACTCCTTAGGGGGGGCAATCGAAAAGAGATGAAGACAGTTGTAGCAGATGAAGACTTGGGAATATTGTGCCTTTGACATTATTGTCAAAGGGGGAGAAGAAGCAATAAAGGGAGAGAAATTATGATAGACAAAGGAGGAGAGAACTAGAGATCAGGAATAGAGAACTACAAAGATGTATCAACTAAGGGGGAGCATTTTTTGTATTGTTGGTGTTGTCATCAATGCCAAAGGGGGAGATTGTTGGCATAACTGATGTAGAGAGTTTAGTATGTTATGGTATGTGTTTGATGCAGATCTGATGATAGATTGATCAATTATGATGTTGGCATTGATGTCAACTTAGTGTTTGTTGGTTGATAGTGTTCTTGTTATGTTGATGTATGTTCAAGAGGTTGGATCCAGAGATGTGGTAAGAGTTGGTGTGTGCGATCGTAATGGAAGACTAAGTGATGTCTCTAGATTTTGTATCTATGAAAGCACAGGTTTATCATATGAATGTTGTGACTTTTGATTGATTGAAGGTTATAGGTCAATAGGAAGAACATGATTTAGCCAAGGAGGAATGATTTGATGATTGTGTCAAATTGGTTTGTATTCGGATGTTATGGTTCATGATATGTTATCTTGACTATGTTATGGGGTTTTTGTTGCAACCACATCATGATTAGGTGACCGGAAGAATGAGTTTCAATAAACAGAAGTTCGTTCAGTGAAAAGTAAATTAAGAAGTTCTTAGAACAATCAGTCAGATCCTCAACTAGTGATGATGTATTATGTTGCGGTAATTGGTTGTGTTCCAGGGATCATAGTGACGTTGCAAATTGATGTGGATTGATGAGTTGGCATTTCTATGATCGTTCTGATCGAATTTATTAAAATTGTGCAAGAACATTGGAAAGTGTGTTGTGGTTTGACTTTTCTTTGTTAAATCAATGTGTGCTTTGTATTGGAGATCGGACATATGGGTGCCAGCAAAAAGTTGATTCCACTTTTTGGCCAAAAAGTGGAACTATTTTTCCTATTTTTTCAAATTCATCTTGTTTGAGATGAATATTTGAAGCACTTAGAGATTGAATCTTTAAAAAAATCACTATTAGAAGTTGTAGAACTCGAAGTCTACTTTCCAAATATGTAATTTATTTTAATACCCAGATGATAAAATTTCATTTTCAATAGGTATTTCTAAAACTCACATTTTAAAAGTCATTGTTTTAGGACCATACTATGCTCGTGTACGACAAGCAAAATTTGACCTAAATGAAACTATTTCTCTCAATCCTTTTGGGAAATGGTATGTAACATAGTTAAGATTGATGACAATATTTTTTTGTAACTTTTTGTTGAATATTTTTTTTATTAGGCATAATTGTTTTTAAAATCTCTCGTGTACGGCAAGCATAATTTGACCAAAACATATGATTTTTCAAAAAAAAAAAATTAAGTGTGTAGAATTGTCTCTAGTTTGATGTCATATAATTTTTTTGCGAGAAACTTTCAAATAAAAAAGTTATTAAAATAACAAAATAGCCTATTGTCTTTAGTTTGTGGACCTGTTTCAGTATAAATTCAATGAAAAGTATAAATTTTAATCAAATTTAAAAAAAATTATATATTTGGAATCTGCACAGTCTGATCTATAATGGGTTTTTATTTTGTCAACATATTACTCTAAAAAAGTCTTCAGATATATGTCTAAAGTCCTTATTTTGTATGGACATTACCAGAGCCTTCAAGTTGCAGGTCAAACCAGGTCCAAGGCTATGGTTCGGATACCAAAGCCTCTTTTCAAACCAAAAGCCAACAGTAAAAGTGGGCTTGAATTCAAAATCTTTAGAAATGGGATCTCGTTTAGTAAATGTTACCTCGTTTACCTTTTTTTAAATTCATAACGTATAAATGAATCGATGGAAGGTTTTCTTTAAAAAATAGTATTTTTTCAAAATGGGATCCTGTTTCATTTTTCAAAACATGACCCCATTTTGAAACGGGATCTCGTTTTGTTTTTTGAAACAAGACCCCATTTCTAAAATTTTATGCTCGGGGCCTCGAAGCTAAACGAGACCCGGTTCATTCTAAGCAGGAACCCGTTTCGTTGAGTGTGATTTCGTGAATTCAGCGAAGTATGAAAGTTATGTCTTAAGTGGACTCATCTTATTGCTTCAACCCATATCTTGTTATAGATGGATTAGGGTTTGGTAATACGTTTTGGAATATTTGAGATGAAATTCAAATATAATTAAGGTTTTTTTGCCTCCTTAAGTTTTAAAACAATTTATATATCATTTTGATGTATTATGAGAAATGTGTGTGGAAGAGAAAGATCGTGAATGCAGTTGTGCGATCGTAGGGTATCGATAGTCTGCATGTGAAGTAAAGATTGAGCTTGAATTGGATATGTACTAGCAGAGGAGTAATATTTTCTCAGATCACATTCACTTGTTGATTCCTAACAGTTTCATCAAGATAAATCCCTTAATTGAGTAGACCCTAACATGTCTGATTTGTAAATCCTTTAACCAAGTGACTCTTTAATTAGGGTTTGAAATCCCTTAACAGGGTTACTCCTAATAGGGTAAATCTCCTAGCAAGGCTAAAGGTAAATCCTGCAACCAGGTGGCTCCTAAAAGGGTCTTGCTCTTAACCAGGCATTTGTAATCTCCTAACAGGGCTAAGCTCTTAACCAAGTGTACTTCAGATAATTACAGAATTATTTGTGGGTATCATCCCCACGCATGTTTTTTTCTTAGTTGGGTTTCCACGAGAAAAATATTGATTTTTTTGTGTTGCATGGTTGTGGATGTCTATCTTCATTGGTTTGTTTATTCATGCAATGGAGGCTAATTGATGCAAGTTGTTGAATGGTTTATGAAAAGTTTAATATGTTGGATTACTGGTTCACCCGCCTCCCCCCCCCCCCCCCCCCCCCCCCCCCCTTCTTAGTAATCTTGGATCTAATAATACTAACAATCACTCCCACGTAAAGGTAAACATAAGGCCATCCAGGATCTTTGTCTCTAGCTACAATAGGACTAGTAACAGGAATATGCTCCCATGTCCATAACTAAAGTAAAATTGCACCGGCAAAAAGTGCAGCACCATGTTGATATACCACATGATGCAAATCATGATAGAATTGTGCAAAGATGTACGACCCCCAATCAAATTTGCGTGGGTGTACAATCATGTCCTCTAAAATCTTGCCCCAACCGACTGCAAAGTCGTGACCTCGTCGGTCAGGAAGGAGAAAACCACCAATCAAAGAACCTAACAATACTAGAAGTAGAGGGAAAGTATGAACAGTTCCCAAGGAATGTTGTCATCATAAATATTCGTATCACCAAACATGCATCTGCAAGCTGCTCCATCATATACCTGATCATAGTAAACAAGCTCACCCCGTATCAGAATCCTTAGCAATCTGTACACATCCTCAGGGGGTGATGGTCATCTCACCCATCAGTAAATGGAAAGTGTTTGGTCTGGGTGCCAATTCTCAGCCATAGTAGTGAGTAATCCATGGTTCAGGTAGAACCGGGTCATGTATAGAAAATACAACTGACCACATCGACCAATCACTTGTCGGTCTTGAGGAGCTAACTGCTCTATCATCTCGAGGGGCCAGGGAGGTAATTCGCAGATATATAGCTTCTGGCATCGAAACTGTTTTGGAATCAAGTGGAATCAAATCAATAATATCATCTAAGTGGATCATCACAAGTCTATCCTATCATCAAATCTCTCATTTAGAGCACATCAAAAAAAATTCCTAGCTCTATCGTGAGGATGGAAAAACATCAGTTATCATATCAACCGATCAGGATTGACATCATACAACATTCATCAACTAGTAAAATAGATATCAAAACACTTGTTTTGCATCACAGAATCAAGACACGTCATCAATTGATCGATCACGTCAACGGACGAATCGGATGACATGCATAATCAAGTTTTAAAAAAATTGAGCACGACAACCTATGCGTCATTTCATCATACTCTACACGGTGAAAGACATATTCACTACTCTTTTATATAGTACGTGCTACCAAAAGGGTCACATGTGCTAAAATAATATGTACGTGCTAATATACCTAGTATGCGCTACACAAATCTATCATACGCGCTACAGGAATCATGATTTTGCACTAAAGGATTACACACAAGTTATTATACCTATTGTACACGCTAAAAGGATCCTAGGGAACACGTTTGCACACGTTGTTTCGCACCACCAATTCCATTATTAGACCTATTGGATGTGCTAAAACTCTAATCTACATGCTCTCTCAACATTACTACGTGTTATTTCAGGAAAAATGGCAAAAACATAAATTTTAACGTCTAAAATCTAAAATACTTTTTGCAAATCGAGAAATTGACAAACTCAAAGGGATTTAGGTACTCACCGAAGGTCCATAGTCTGTCGGACGTTGGAATCGATGACCTCGCTCAAATCTATGCTCAGGAACAAGGATCACCATCACGTTCAGAACCAGAGCTCAAAAGGACAAAAGTGAATGGTGAATGTGAAAATGAATGGTGAAAATGACATTTTACCCCTTTTATACCCCTTTGACCTATAAAGGGAGGTTTTTTATCAAAGTTTTTTTTTAATCAAAAGTCAGTTTTCACGAAAATTAGGAACTCAAAACTGGGTCATTATCAAACCTTTTTCATAGCACATTATCAGAAATAAAATCCAAATTGGAGACTAGCACGAAATTTTTTGGGAAAATCAGAAGAATTTTAAAATGATCAAAATTCGTCAAAACAATTTTGATTTCATTTCCGAAGGGGCGGGATATCATAAGGACTCGAAATCAAGAGAATCGGAGAAGTTTTTCAAATTAGGGATAGTAAACGTAACACTCTCAAGATTATCAGTGGGTCATTTCAACCAGATTATTCTTCAAATTAATGCATCATATCAAGAGTTTTTCTTCATCGAAATCATTTGTATCAACAAATCAATCATCAAGTTTAGATCAGACATTAGGTAATCAGAACAATCAGACATTCTTTGAACCAATGCGCGCGCACATCAATTCAAAGAACGGCATTTGTAGGCACCCAAAATTGGTCAAGAAAAGTCAAATAGTCAAATCAAGCAATTAGTGATCAAAGCATGGATTAATTGAAAATTAAAGCCAAGAAGATTAATTAAATCAAAAGGATCAAATAATTATGCAATTGATTTTAATCAATTAATTGTATAGTTAAATAAAAAATTAATCCAACCCATTCAAATGAGAGACATGGCTAAATCAATTAATGAATTCAATAATTCTCACCCACCACATATGGACAAAATTCAATCAAAAAATGAGGTGAGAGTATTTTGATCACATGGATCAAGGAAGTCTTTTCTATCTCAACCATTCAAATTGGCTTTGCAATCTTGGCCACTCATTTTGTCTCATTGTCCCAACATTTGAAACCACTAACTCAACTCACCTCTAACCATAACTCAATCTAACTTACATCTAACTCGCCTTCCTAATTTTAGGAATCCTTTAAATTGAGTGCATCAATAGAGCAAATCATCCATTATCTTAGTGCATCCTTACTCTAGTGAATTTGATCTAGGTTTTCATAGCAATTGGAGTCATTTGAGTAATATGATCATAATGGAGCATGTAGGATTGATTTCTTGCATAATTGAGCTAGATTAGGGATAATCACATCATAGATCATCATTCCCATTGTCGAATTGTGACTAATGAATGTTTAAATTTGAGAGCATTACTTTAGCTTTCTAGTTAGAGATCCATAGGATGCTTATTGTCTTAATTTCAATTCAATTTGGTTAAACAAATGTATTTCTTATATTTGAAATGATATTTTGATGAACTAATCCTATGAAGGTATTTCTTATACACAGATTTTGTTTTCGATGAACAAACAGGTCACTATATATTGAGTAGGAATAGATGAGTTTTGCAAGAGACTGTGTGAGGTAATTGCGAAAGATATGTGGATCAAGTGCGAAGACTGAGTAATACAAATAAGGAAGAGTGGAAGTGTGAATTGTTGAATCCGACAGAAAGATCACAGAAGCAAATCATGTTATTCTTTATTTTTCATATTTTCTCTATAAATATTAGAAGGTTGTGCACTCTTTTGGCAACATTGTGAAGATCTATGTGTTGTACAAGTTCTCTTACGGTTAGTTAGATCCCTGGCAGTGCACCTAAACATTCAGAGACAATGAGTTCCTTGTCTTTTGACCTAAAACTTTGTAATTGATTATTTCATATAGTGAGTAAGATTCACCATTATTTTTCCCACATAAATTTGGTGTTCTTGTGTGTATTTTTTCATTGCTATATCTTTTGGTGATAATTAGTTGGTTCAATAATCAGTAATTGAGATTTGTGATAGAATTGATAAGTAATTGATTGTCCTTATTCACGCCCTCCTCTCCCCTCACCCCTCCTCACCACTTAGTAGTGTTCAACAAAAGATCCTAGCATCAAACTCGCATTCTTTACATTGTTATTTTCAACTCAAATAAGGATTGCTAACTTTGTGCCCAATTCTTTTTTATCAAATTTGCAATTGAGCTAATTGGATCCACTCTCCTTTAATGTAATCAAAAAGAGAAATAAGCCTTGTTCCTATTCTACACACATAAGTTAGTGAGCGCCTCATTTCCTCACCATTACATGTAGTACGCTTTTGTACTAAATTCGACTTTCTTTTTCAATTCCAATCCATTCTCATTTACTCTCACGTACACACATTTCGATACATTCAACCATGATCCTATTCACCCATATCCATGTGTTCACCTCATTACCAACCCACAGTTCCACATTTCCATTCTCAATTCCAAGATCTAGCATTTCTTACCCTAGGTCAGTTCAGCAACTTGCAAAAGTGATCCCTTTGCAGATTTGATATATGTAAAAAACAAAACAAAAATTCAAATTCTCAAATCCTGTCATTTTCTTGTGTCTGCTTGAATCCAACTTGGTACACTTTTGTTTGATTATTCATTATATTTTGACATATAAAAAAGCATTCATTTGAACATTAATTGGCATCCTAGACCATTTGAACATCCTAAACACTTATGATTATCAATAAAAACATTTGAAATAGGAGCATGAAAAAGAATCCATAATTGCATCAAAACTCAATTTAAGCCTTTGTATATTTGGTTGTCTATCTATCAACATTTGGTCAAGGTCATGCAATCCCTTTTCCAAAGGGGTTGGTTGGGAGAACATGAACCCTCACAATTCAATACCACTAATTGTTAGACATCAGCGGATAGCAGAGTCCAAACCAAATCAAAACCGCTCCCCAACTATCAAATGTGTTGTCTGGGATGAATCCTTAAATGACACTTAAGCTGTGGAGGTTCCTAAGGGTGGGGTCTCATAGAGGAGGGCTTCCTAAAATTTCTCAGTGGATGGCACAGAGATTTTTTAGGAATATTTTAAACCTAGTGGTCCCGTGAATTTCTAATGCACCCGAGCTTAAAAATTTAAGCTCTAAAATTTAAGGAAGTTAGGGGTCTTGTTGGACATTAATAAATTTATCTTATCTTATCTTATCTTATCTAATACCTTTGCATAGAGAAACATGTATTCAAAATATATTTTTGTATTTAACTTTTGCATGGAGAAGAAATAGGCAAACTTGATTTTCTAATCTAAATTTGTAGAAATATTTTTCTAAGCTAGAGAAGCAAATTCTAGCCCCACCATTTTTTTTTGCTAAAATATCCAGTCCTAAACTGTAAGGGCTCCTATTTTCTAAGAGAAGATTCCAAATGATTATGTTCTTCATGGAACCTCTTTCTTCCCTGAAAATAGAAGCTTAATCCACTCCATGGGACCCCACCCTAAAAACGTCATTATTTCAACGATACCAATTTTCTATATTCTAGTAAATTAATTCAGTAAGGTTCAACATCCCTACCTCATCTTCAGTTCGAGAGCCACGTAAACCTTTCATCTGATTTTAATTTTCTAAAATTGCATATCCAATTTATCATTTCCCATTTCATCTGATTTATTTAACTTGACTTGTACGATGTTTGCATTACTTCAACCTTGGGTAACTACAAAGCTACTTTTACCTGTACAGCTACAATGAATTGATTATATCTTCTAAACCGCACGAGGTGCATTAAATTATGTTATTTGTGACTGGTAAAATAAAGCTTGGTGGGCTTATTAATGTCTAAAATCATTCTACAGACCCTTAAGACTTTGGGGCCAAGTTTACTTTGACTCATTTTGCCTGAGCCAATATTAATCAGAAGATACGTCCAAACACAGTATATCATCCTCCCAAACATTTAGCAAAGCAGCTGCTTTCAGTACAAGGAAATGGAAATTTTAATCTGTACTAGCAGTAAGCAGCATTACCCTCGCCTTGTCAGTAATTTCTTTTTAGAGGGGCAAACTCCCAAATTTTCAGTATAGATCATTCAATGGATGATGAAGCAAGCTACATTGATCCAACTTGCATAACACCTTGTATAGGACACCCTCAAAACTAACATATAACTTGTATGCCCCCTCATTGAATGATTTGTTAAAATGGGACGCTCATAGCTATTTCAAAACCAAAATACGCAGGATCCAAGTTCCTTGATTTGATTATTACCTGCCTAAGCATAATCGCTCAGGATAGTTGATGTGAAAGGAATTGTAGTAATAGATCAAAAGACCATACGGACTAAACTTGTATGTCGATTAAAGTAAATAATCTTCTTAGTCAATGCAATAGAGACAATAATCTAGAGTAACAGATATTCATACTCTGAATTGGCTAAAGTATTACATGTCATAAGTTGGCAAAGGATGCCAACTATAGAATACAGCTCTGATCATCTTCTTAGTATCTGCAACAATTTATCAAGTGAAAGGGTTCAGGCGAAACTTGCTGCATAAAAATCCACTCCTATTTGAATTGATTTCATGAATGAGTTAAAACAGTAACATTGGAACTTTCACTTTTCCTTCCAATGTTTTACATGACTGAAATGCCAATAAGATTTCTGCGGTCAGTTGAGCGAAAAACTGTATGCTTGGCACAAGTAGACCTTGGACAAAGGGAAATAAAAGTTTCAGTAATCTTGTTTACTTGTGAGGCTTATCTTTCGTAGCTTCTTTATCAGCTAACTTACAGGATATAGTCTCTAAGCAGCAATAAACCAGATACTTCCTGGTCTAGAATGTAGATATTGTACTAAAATAATAACAAAATGGGCAGAAAGGAAATTTCACTGAGATTTTGCCGTTATCAAAAATGCTACGCTACCATCTGCTGATCCAGATGCAGTTGCTCCATCCAAGCACTCAAAACTGTACGATCAATGCTATCTGCCTTTCTGTTTTTCAATGCTTGTAGCGGGCTTACTGAAATGTGCCCCTCCACATCATCAACTGGCATTTCTTTCACCAAGTTTTGAACCCAGGATAAATCTGCTTCAACTGCACTACGAGGACCAAAGGAATATGACTTCCTGAATTTCCTCAGGTCTTCACCTTGAACACCCCAATCTACTTTGCCTGTTGGAGAACCCCAATCTGCCAATGATGCAGAAGGCACACTTGCACTTAAGTCACGTGAGCTTTTGCTCCGGCTATCACTCTGCATAAATGCAGAAGATCTTGAAATTGTCGAAGCCATCAAAGCTGATGATAAAGCAGATCCAGGTGAGTTGTGTTGCTCCAAACCCACACCAAGAGATGACAAATAAGACGATTGAACAGGAGAGTGGAAATTGCTGGGGCACTGAGCACCCACAGGACCTTGTTGCATTTGAGAAAACTGATTTCCAATTGATGTCTGAGTTTGACTTGGAAGTTGAGAATGGCATTGTAATATCTTCTGGGACTGCATCTGTGAGCATAACTGAGCAAGAGCAGAAGATTCAAGGCCTGATTTTCTTGGAGATGACATCTCAAAAGCAAACAAATCTTCAAGATTAGTTGGAGCAACACTATTGCCAGACTTATATTTTGCAGATCTAAATGAGGTGTTCCCAACAGCTGCAGCAGAACTCATCCTAGATTGAGTAGAAAGAGGGAACTCAGTAATAAGTTGCCCTTCATAGTCTGAACAGCTGCTAAATCCCTCAACATCCATGTCTCTGGCACTAAGTGATGCTCTAAGACGACTAGCTTGAAGACTACCACCAGGAAGGTGCAATGTTGGTACATTAGGCTGTTGCCAGGCTTTACTCATTGATGAATAAACAGATGAGTTTGCAGATGATGATGATGGAGACATAGGAGGTGTAGTAAAGCCCCCTGTTGGAGAATTTGAAGGCAAAGCCGCAGACATCTTTAACATGGAAGATGGTGAGCTTGGCATGATAGGACTCATGGTTGAATTCATATCCAATGAAGCAGCAACTTGAGGTGAGTGCACAGTTGACCCTGTTAAGACAGATAAAGGGCGCAACTCTTCAGGCCTATGTGCAAAAAAGCAAACTCTTCTTGTACATTTTGTTTCATCTTTGCATAGTCGTGTTCGATATTGTGCAGGATGCAACCAACACTCAAAAACACCATGCGCATATTCACACCCGTCACCACGCCTACAAGACCCTTTACGAAACTCCAGGCAAGGAACACAGCTATAGTGATACTTTCGAGGATCTCGTCTTCTGGCATTTTCTCCAGGATGGGCAAAAGGGCACTCAGTCCAGACATGAGAATAAGCTCTTGAACAAGGCTTCACTTTGAAAGAATACATCCGAAATTCATCAGTACTGTACATATCATTCTTTATATCAGGAAAAGATGGATCTACAGGGTACTCTTTCTTCTCATTACTGACTACACAACCCCTTGATGCCTCAGGAAACTTTAAAGATGTGGAAAAATATTTAGAGCTCACTTCTTTTGGAGACAAAGAAAGAGGAGGCGAAGAACCAAGACTATTAGGCCCTCCTCCATGTGAGTCTTTGTAAGTTTCAAATCCAATATGAGACAAAGATGAACCATTATCAGAAGCTTGACTTGGTATCTGCATGAAAGAACTTGCCTGGCATCCTGAACTTAACAAAAACTCCAGCATAGCCTTTCCATTAGAAAGATTTGGGGAAGCCATTATTTCATCCACGGGCCTCTTTCCATTAGCATCCAAATGATTAACATCAGCACCTGACTGAAGCAATAACTTCACAGCTTCAATGGCAAAACTGGACCCTCCAGCGGCAGCACAATGTAAAGCAGTGTCCTTGCCTGATCCACATTCTAAGTTGACATCTATTCCACACATTGCATAGGCAGATAATATGTAGTTCAATACATCTATGCTACCATAAAGGGCAGCAATCATCAAAGGTGTCCTTTGCTCTAAACACATATGTTTGGAACCATTTTGCCTCCCATACCAGTAGCTAATCTCATCAATTGCTGATCCATCTTCCTCAACAGCTTGCTTAAATCCTATCAGGTCATTATTTGCAGCTAATTCAAGAAGAATTGAGAAATGAATGCCAGCCCCTTGCACTTTGCACCGTTGTTTCTCAGATGGAACAGTTTTTTCATGACCACCATGAAAATCAACTTCTGTACTGTGTGGCTTGGAATGCTCTGAGCCTCCACACATACTTTCTCAGTTGACGTACTCAGAAAATGCTTCCAAGTCCTATATAAAACATCAAAGTTTCAAACATCTTAGAAAGCATATTTTGAGATAATAGAACAGAAGGATGATAGCTAAATTAGGCAACTGCTATCTGATATCCTGTAAAAGCATAAAGATAATTCACCTCTAAAAACAGCAAGCTAGTTTCTATCTACAATGCGTAAAGCATAACAAAAATAAAATTATGTACGATTAACAGAATAAACATCCACAAAAGAGAACGGAAAATATTACCAAGGAAACCATTATAAGACAGTTGCCAAAAAGTCATTCTATTACAGGGTTCTAGATTTTAAGATATATGTAAATATGGACACGAGATAACAGTCCAAAAGAGTGATATTGCTAAGAATCAAGTCAAACCATTATACCAATCCTTAGAACATTGTTATGAAATTGACAATGCAAACATAAGAACAGCTCGCAAGGGAATTTGAGGTTTATTTCCAAGTACAGTATTAAATATCACAACAAACAACAAGAGCAAGTCGTGAACATCATTGAAAGAACATGACAGGCTGCAGGAAATCCAAGAACAAACACAAAGTAAGAAAATGATCGACAGTTCAAAGGAAGATAAAACCATAAGCTTTGCCCCAACATTTACAGACCTACCCCTTCCAATTTCAAACCTAGGGCATTCACAGAGTACACATGCCTTCATCACTAGACCAACCAACTCGTACTCAGAAAGCTTAAAACACAAGCCTATATAAAATATTCACATAATATAAGCAACTTGATTTTCATGTAAGGATTCCTTGCATTGATATAAAAATGTATGTATGCATGAATAAAAGTGAGACAAATCTGAAAGGCAACCATGTAAATAGTATGCATTACAAACAAACAAAACTTTCATTCATGCTTTTTATTTAAGATTGACTTTTAAGGCTTATTTAAAATAAGATTTCTTACTTGCAGGTATTAAACATTCGTTATATGTTTATTTATGTAATGGTGGGACTCATCTCATTTTTTGATAATATGCTATTTTAACCTTTATAAAAGAAAGGAAAAATATATTGCATGAGCAAAGATGAAAAAAATATAACCAGCTGAATAAGTCCATCTAAAATCTGCAATAAATAAATAAAAAGTGAATTTGTAACAAGTGTCTCAAAAAATAATAATTAATTGTTGATATTTCAGACTGCTTGAATACACATTAACTGCCATACATGCTCTTCTAAAAATAGATTAGAAACTTGAAGTTGCAAGAGCTCACCCTCCAAAGAAGAATCAGTTCCATAAACTGCCTAACCCAAAATGTAATAAACTGTCAAGCAATAACTGGAAAATCCAAATTCTAAAGATACATTCCCACTTACACAGGATCCATACACACACCCACAATCTCTGGAAACTCAAGTATAGAAACATATAGCATATATGGAAATATAAAAAGCATCTAGCCCACTTCTCTACTCAGAGAAGGGAAAAAAACAAATGTGAAATGACAGATCATATTAATACAACTGTCTCTAATTAAAATCACTCCCAAACTACAATACAAAATCCAAATTCACAGTAGAAGGCTTCTAATACCACAGTTTATGTTATAATTTTATTGGAGCAAACATTTAAACCCTATCTCAAAGTATATAACATATTCCTTTTCAAAAGTGCATCTTAATAAGAAAAGGAAAGATTTCAATAATTGCCACACTATTCTTCAATTCGATAACCAGTTGTAATAGGCTATTGTCTATTTTACTAATATGTAACACACTGAATTCAAAATATCATATTAAACCTGATAAAAATACCCAGTCCATTCACCCTTGTAATTCTTTTTCTGTTCTGAGCTAACCTAACCCTGGAAAAATTCTCACGAATTGATTTGCAAATTAGGGTGAACAATCCATAACTAAAATATCATTTGCATAACTGGTTTCAGTGTTTTGCCCTACACTGGAAAACCAAAACTTAACTAGCATATGTTTTACAAATGATACACCCAAAACCAAAACTTAACCAATAAAGTACAGGCATCTTATCCACATGGAACATACACTAGTTCATTCAAATATTGCTACTTAATACATAGGAAGCCACAACAACAGAGCATATCACACTTTGGATCCATCAAAATCTGAGACACAAAAACTTCATATAATCTTTATGTTTTACTAAAATGGAGAAAAAAGGAGCTCCTAAGGGTCTGTTTCCTTTGGAGAATTGAACGACATAACCCTTCTACATAATGCTTTAACTTTAAGCCATGTTTTTTAAGAAATACATCTTAAATCTGCAAAAATGCATTATTAATCCATTCCCTAACACAGAAGACAGTCAGGATTCTTCTCCATTACTAACTTGAATGTCATACAGAAAGTTCAACCATGTCTGTGTTGCGTCTTCAACAGGACTATATGCTATACGAATGAATAACAATGCTTTTAATCTCATTCTTGCAACATTATTTGTAAAACTTAGTCTCCAGAAACTCAGGTCTAGGGATGGTGTCTTGAATCCATAGACAAAACTCCAGATGACTATATTTAGGCGTAATGTAGCCACTGCTTATAATTACTCCTATACCCTATTTCTGAATGATGTCCCTGTCCCTGTGCTTGCCCCTGTTCCTATGCAAGTTCCTCATGTCTCCTGCTGAGTATGTTAATACTTGTTTTGGATAAATTGATTCTATCTCTTAGTAGCCCAACCAGGCCAGCAAACTAAATTTTTGTTAATTACAAAAATTGGCAGGTTAAAAAGTCCCTGCCAGTGGCCACACAAATCATTCGCCAATAAAAGTTTGCCCTGCTTGACAAGCTCCAATGAAAAGACAGGCAAACACCATAGTTTGTTGAAAAAGTCAACCGGATAACAAATTTCACAACCTCCAGCTCAAGATGTGAAAGCCTAAGCAGATAATGGGTATCAAGTTAGTTACTGCAAAAATACCATAATAGGCACCTTTGGTTGCACAAGCGAATTCAAAAACCCTTTAAGCATGGTTCAAAAACTCATACTCAGCAGGCCCAATTTTAACTTGGACCCAGTTTCAGAAAAACTCAGCAAATTAAAAAATAATGAAATTCATTAAATGGCAGAAACTTCGGAGTACTCAGCAAAACTCACCAAGGCTCACCAAAACTTGGCCATTCGAGTAAACGGGTGATTTTCCCAGTTGCGAAAAAAAATTGAGTACTCAGCAAGTTTTTGATCAATGCCTTCAACTAGAATGTTGCATAGACAACAGAATTCTATTCCCTTCCCTGAGAAAGTATCACTTCACAACTGATGAAATAACACTCACAATAGGCATGTCTCTACAAGATATTTACAAACCTCCACTTCTCAACCCTCAACTAATCAAAAACATCCCCAAAATTGATGCCCAGACTACAAACCTTACAGAAGAACTGAAAACAATTCTTGTACTGTTCGAGATTCAAATAATTCTTTGCTTGAAAGAAAGAAGCTTCAAATTGTCCTCTCAATTCAAATTATTTTTGAAGTTTTATTAGAAAATAAAAACTAAAGAGAAGAGTCAAATAAGTTGGTAGAGAGAGTAAAAGCATGGGCTTCCAAGGTTCCAACTTTCTGAGGGAGATAAATCCTTATGGGATCCTACAGAGGAGGCTTTGGCTTCTACTTTTACTCTGAATAGAGTTCCAAAGAAAGACGCAGATACTGAATTAAATTGAGTTTTTAACTGTAAAATAGGAGCCTCACATATGCAGCTGCAAGCTTTTAAGTTGGTGTCGGAGGAGATGCCTGAAAGTTTCCTCCTTGACAATTTTTTTCATATTGTAATAATTTTTAGAATTTCTTATCTGAAATTCCTCACTTCAACTTAAAATTTCTTCACAGAAGATAATTAAGAACACCCACGAGGGCGGCGCTTTGGGAAGGCTCTAATTTTCTGAGAACCACCTTCTAATAATTTTAACATGGGACAAAAGAGCTTGTGGCAACTTAAGCCTGAATTTAGAGAAAACATTAATATTACGAAATTAGAAATTCAAAATCTTTTATCATATAAGAGAGACCACGAGAAAGGAACAAAAAGAAAACCACTCAACCAGCGTCTTCCATGCCTGAAAATTGTACCATGAAACCCTATTCCAAGCAACCCACATAGCCATAAAACCTTACAAACAAAAACCAGAGCAGAAGACAAAGGCAGAGTACTCACCAGATCAGCAATTGGTATACTCCGCTCCTGTTACGGCTCTTCTGGCCTTTCAGCGTTGCAGAGTATGAACATACATGTAAATGACTCCTTTTAAAACCGTGAGAACTCCTGGGGAGTCACCGAGAAGGGAGGAGGAATGTGTAAGGAAGTATCCCCGGTCAACAAAGGAGGAGAAAGAGGCGGTTGACAACCATAATTTAATCCAACGCCGTTAAACAAGCGTACGGGCCCTCCAATTCGCTTTAAACCCCCCGATTACCATAAAACCTACAGAGCATTAGAGATTGAGATGGAAACAATCTAATTCTAACTGGATTGGATTCAATTATCCTGCAGGGCAAACAGTTCTCAACTTATTCCTTTTTCGCGTCCATTCCTGTCCCCACCAAGTACCATGGATGCTGAAATTAAAGCAGAGTGATTCTCAAATTGCTTTCAAATGCGCTCAAATGATAGAAATTCAAAAAATCTGAACTGGGAGTGGGACCCTGACAGCCCAGCGAAATGAAATCCAAATTAAAGCAAATTAAATGAGAAAGGATTCAACTGTAGATTTTGTTCACGCGGAATAGGAAGATTCCTCCTCGGGAAAACAGTGGTGAGGATAAGACATTAGTAGGATGACAGGTGGAATGTGAAAAGGAAAGTGGTGCTTGTTGACTCACGTGAAGGAAAAACACATCATTTCTAATGCCGCCAATACCTTCACTTTACACTTCAAGGCGTGCCGGTCAAACCAGCATGCTATAGTCGTGGTCAAATATGACTTTAATGTTCATCTATATAGACTTTGCTTCCCCTTCAATATATTAAAATATATACTTCACAAAATTCCAGCAAGCAGCACTATCAAATGACTGTTATTAAAATAGTTTAGGATATAAATCACTATTTTTTTTCTCTTCTCAATATTTCTAAAGTTTATTGGTCTTATAGGACTCTTTTTTTTTGGATACAAATGTTTAAAAAAATCACTAAAATAATTATCTTCTTCTAATTATATTAAATCACAATTGATTGGGTAATTTAATAGAATATACATAGACACGATGTTTTAATGTAAGATATATTTAAAAATTTAAAATATTTGAGACAAAGATTACTACATTTTAATTTAACATATATTGAATATATATCTAGACTTTTCGGCTCTGCAACTTCCCGCCTGGTGGTTTTTTTGAATTCATGCTAGCTACTGCAACCTCACCGCTGGGGGATTCTGGGCCCCCAACGACTCTCTGTCCGGATCTGTTCTTAGTGTTGTCGCACATGGACGACAGGTTGTACGCAGTTGACAATACGAGCTTCGATAAGTCTGTTGTTTCAGTCTTAGAAGACTCTTCCAACTCGTTGCATTTGGGAGGTGGGGATAGTTCCTTATCAAGCCCAGAAAAGGTGGGGGTTGAAAGTGATTACCAGCTGCGGGCTAGAAGAATGCGTTGCAGGAAAGGAGACTCTCTCCTCCTCTGATGTCATCCTTGAATGTATTGAGGGAGAGTTCGGTCCACAGTTTTTTTTTCCCTGACGGGGTGGTAGAAAGCATATCTGCTTCGCTCCACGATTTTTGTCCCTGACGGGGTGGTAGAAAGCATATATGCTTTGCTCCACCTTTGTCTAGTGGGGAGAGTTATGGCTTTCAGGCCCACGATAGATATGGTGACAAGGTGGTGTTCTGTCAGATGGAGAATAAAAGGGAACTTAAGTGTCTCAGCCATGCCTGGAGGACTGTTCCTCTTTAAATTTAATACCGCTGAGGACTTCACCCACGTGACTACTGGTAACTGGGGCTATCGGAAGCATTGCTTGTTGTTGGCCAAATGGAAGCAAGGGTTCAACCCAGATGTGGAGTTTCAGAAAGCTGCACTAGTGTGGGTTTGACTCCCAGGGCTTCCCCTGGAATTATGGGATGAGATGGTGCTCCAGTGGATCGGGAACTCATTTGGCCAATATGTCTATACGGACTCTGTAACTGAGTAGAAGTTGAGGTTGGTGTTTGTGAGATTCTGTGTGAATGTTACAATGAATAAACCCCTCCCAAACTTTGTGGCACTGAAATCCAAATGGGGTAAATGGAATCAAGTCATTGTTTATGAAAATGCTACCCTTCATTGTCAAAGGTGTGCTAAGCATGGTCATGTCATGGCGGACTCTAAGGTTCCCCTTCGGAAGGACCTTGGGGGAGTAGATGTCCGTCCCCCCAACTCATAATGATCCAGGGGTCATTTTCTCTGTTCAGGAAGAGGTGCTTAAGGTTGGGGAGTTGGAGGAGGAGGTACAGGAGATCTCTACGGAAGGGGGGTACCCCCACTTGGTAGGAGTGGTGGATCTTCTTAAAATGCCTAAGAAGATAGGTCTTGCTAAGGAAAAGATGGTAGAACAGGAGATGATCTTGGAGGAAGGAGAAATTTTACAGAACAATGTCCTGGAGGATATCACAAACTCCAACAGGAAAAGCCCGGGAAAAGAGACTAAAAGGGGAGTGGATAGTGAGAAGAGTAAGTTTTCAAAGACTAGTACCCCAAAGGAGGAGGGAGGCTCAGGGGAGGAAGGAAGTTTGGGTGACTGGGGGGTCGCGGTGGCCCCGAGAGGAAAAGGATTTAATTTTTTTTTTACCTCTGCAAACAAGTGTGAGGGAAGACAAGATGAGGACATTGTCAGCCCCTTCTTCTCCTTCTGAAAGTTTGCTTGATTGGTCGGAACCAAAGAGGAAAACTAGACGTGGAAAGAAGGCGGATGTGGGTAATGATTCCAAAGTAGGAAGGCCCATGACAAGATTGTTAAGAACCAAGGAGGTAGCTAGGGGAATTGCAAATGGGAAGCAATTAACCCTAGAGGATTTCCAAAAGAGTAGAAAATGAAGTTCATCTCTTGGAACTTGAGGGGCCTGAATAGCCCCCAAAAAGAGTATGTCTTAAAAAAGTATATTATGGAGTTTAAATTTGATGTGGTTTTAGTCCACGAAGTTAAGATGTCGTACCAAACTTTTGTGCTTCTTGTTGATAATATTTGGCACGGGGCAGCCTTTCTTTATAGCGAAGCAGATGGGGCCTCTGGTGGTGTGGCTACTCTTTGGAACCCGGGTAAGTTATCTGGCAATGTTGTGGCTTTCTCTCATAACTATCTTGTGGTTTTGTTTACCTGGAACCAAGTTTCCTGGTAACTATATAATATTTATGCTCCCAATGTTAGGAGTGACTGTAGTAGGACCTGGGGGGAATTTCCAACCCCATGTTAGCTGATACGAAGTACCCCATTATGTGTGTGGGGGATTTCAATACCCCTTTTTCCCTCGGAGAAGATGGGTGGCACTCAGGATTACTCTGAAAGTATGCAAGACCTGGCGGATTTTATGAGAATAAATGACTTGATTGATATTGATCTGCATGGGCTGGCTTTCACTTGATCCAACAATAGAAAGGGACAACATTTGATTCAAGTTAGACTGGATAGATGGATGATCTTGGGTGGTTGGGATATTTCTCTGATGGTGGGCCTCTCTCGCCTCCCTGGGATGGTGTTTGATCATTGCCCCATGATCCTTAATTGGGAAGAGAAGATTAGGAGTGGGCCCCACCCATTCCGTTATGAAATAATGTGGCACTCCCACCTGGAGTTTAAAGACTATATCAGACGCTAGTGGAATGTTCATGTATCATCTTAAAATGGAAGCACTTCCATGTTAAGAGCGTTTAGCCCTCCTTAGGGGACGTTTTTGACCTCTACCATATCATCATCATGTTTCTGCATCATCTCATGCTTATGTTTTGGTTCAGGACCCTGATTGGGCCTCTCCAGGCACCTCCTACCCCACCTGGCATATTTTCCAGGGGTTCTGACCTGGGTCCCCCTTTCAAATCAGGAAACTTGTCAGCTGCCGGGGCTCATCAAAAATTCAATTTTCCTGCTTTCGGGTCGGCTGTTTCGGGTTCTGAAGCGTTGATTCCTAAATTATATTTAATATAGGTCCTTTTCTAGGGGCATGGGTCTAATTAGAATTTAATTATCCTATGTAGGCCTCCTTATAAGATTGTGCCCTAATTTCATATAAAAGGAAGCATTTCTCTCTCATTTTCTCTAAGTCTTCTAAGTGCAAAAATCTCTAATCAAGATTTTGTCAAGAAGCATAAAGTCCAAGCATCCATTGCCAAGCTTTCAAGGTGTTCAAGTCTTCTCCTCAAGCATTCAAGTTCTCCATTGAAGATCAAGGATTCAAGCTCTCAAGCCTTTGAAGGGATTAGGTGCAAACACTCAAGATTCAACATTCAAACCCTAGATCTAGCCATCATGGTGGTGTGATCTTCCTTCAAGTATCTTCAAGACTCTCTCATCATCTCTTCAAAGTGGATTTCAAGCATACAATCATGGAGGTTTATGGTTCATATTGAGTTCATGCTTTCATATTTACATACTTACATACATTTGAATTTCAATTACATATCTATTGAATGTCATAGCTTCATTATTAGATTCAATTCTACTACGTGTTAGCATTCTGTACTTTATTGATTTCAAGGTTAATTCCTAAATCGGGGTTTGACTAAGGCAAATCCCTCCCCCACAACAAAAAAATCTCCTTTTTCTTGTAGGTACAGGTATAGAAAAGTGGATTTGAACCTAGATCTAGATACCCTTTTCGGCAAACTTTCGAGATCTGCGAACAAAGTCACTTTCGGATCTGTGCAGGTCAGGGTCGAGATTATTGGGTCAAGGTTGACATTTGTGGGTCAAGGTCGACCTTTTTCATAAGACGACATTGGAACGGAAAACAATTTCTGGGTTTTGTTCGTCTCTGCATTTTGGTTCAGTATCAACTGTCGGTTTTTCTAGAAACAGTCTACAGACCTCAGAAAATAGCATTCTTTGATCTGCAATATTTCAAGGTTAGTGCATTTCTCATATCTTTTCAATTACAGTCATATATCATTTCTATACATATAATTAACAGAATTTAAGGTATC
>MU227058.1:3735882-3748008 GCA_018584345.1 Thuja plicata
TTAATTAATCATCTATTTTCTTCTAAATTCATTTCCCAAATCATCAAATCCAATTCTCAAAATTAATTAAATAGCTTTAATTGATTAATTATCATTAAATTAATTAATTAAACTCAATTTCCTATAGCTTAAATTCAAATATTTAAACTTACTAATTAAATTCTTCCAATTAAATTAATTTAATTTCATCAAATAAAGCAATTCTTAATAAAAAAGAATTCAATTATCTCACATGTTGAAAACAATTAATAAATAAATGAATTAAATACTCATTTATCTTCAAAGAGATAACTCCAATTACATCACATGGGTTACTCCACCCATCTCTCCAGTCCACATGGGTAACTTCACCCACCTCTTCAGTTTAAAAAGGTAACTCATAAATAGCTCTTCAGTTAAGCAAACCCTATCTCCTCTTTACCAAATGAAGAGGTGGAGTTTACTGAGGACCTCTCCTGTTCCTTTTTTATCTCAACCATTCATCTCCCCATCTCTGGGATTGATCTCAACCATTCATTTCATCACCAATTCCTATATAATAAACCCTTCATAACTATTTGAAGGGTCCAGGATTTCAAGCTCTCATGCACCATTACTCCATCAGTTTGGTTCGAGCATTCAAGCCATCTTGCGACCAGACACACACATTTCAATTATCAAATTCTTGACGCTTCTCAAGTCATAGACGCTGCCCCGCCAATACTGAGCATCAAGAACATAGTTTTGAAAGGAGTAGAGAGAAACAATAGAAGCTTCAAGCATCATGGGGTTTGCATTTATTTGTCTTCCTTTTTCTTGCTTGTACATTTTATTGCTCATGTTTCTGTTATTCATTTAGTAGTCATTATATACTTGATTTGCATTCATTTGTGAACCTTTGCTACTAACCCTCGCCTTTGGAAAGCTGTGGGAACCAGAAAGAGAGGCGTACAATGATAAGTTGATGATCACCGAGATGCAAAACTGAATGCAAGACTTTAAATAAGTTAATGTATTGTATTTTCATTGATGTCAACTTGATATAATCTAATTGGGCATACACATATTGTCATATAATTCAAGAGATAAAGATATAAAGTTTATGTTATTGGTAAAACATAAAAAGATAGTGTACACCGAGTGACAGTAAACACCGACAGATAGTGCACACTGACGGACTGTATAAACTGAGCAAGTGTCACCGAGTAGTTCACAATGTTTACCGAGCACCGTAGTAACTGAGAAATTGGTTATCAAGCAAGAGCTATTTACTGAGCATAACTGGAGTGGTCACCAAGCTAACTGAAGTTGTTACCGATGACAACTGGAGTCAATGACCGAGCTAACTAAAGTTGGTCACCGATCAGAACTGAAGATAAAGAATGACAAAAACACTTAGCTAGCAAGAACTATATTTAGAGTTAACTGATTGATTGCTTTATTCTTAACGATCAGTTGAACTAAAACAAAGAAGAGATTTAAAGCACAAATAACAAGGAGATATTTGTGTAATAAATCCAAAGGGGATTTTTATGTATTAAAGCAAGCATGGCGAGCTTCACGAATCAAGAAGTGGTTTACAATGAAAATAAGAAGATTAAATGGTGAAATCATGTCTATATAAAGAGAAAAAGAATTCAATATGAAAAATAGGAATGCTGAATATAATTTTGGTGAAGATAGAAGTCTTCATGCATATATGATCATACAGGCTGAAGAACAGAGCCAAGGAATTCTGTAGACACTGAGCAAAAAAAGAAAGAGCATTCACCGAGCAGAAAGAAGAAAGAAGGGGGGCGAAGGAATTGAATAGAACATTGATCAAAGAGGTATTATGGACTAACAATTGATCTAAAAATCTGCAAGTTAAAGTTGTATTATTGAACAGATCATTTATTTTTTCAGTTTAACCATTGATTCAAAAAATCTCTTAACTGAGTGAGATTTAACCATCCTTAATGTATTGAGATACTCAAGAGTATCAAAAGGTTTTCTTGTTGAAAGCATAGTGAATGCTAGGTCAAAAGAAAAAATGTTAGTTTTGAATTCTATAACAAGGTCACACTTACTAGTGTGTTTGTAACCTTTAACAGGGTTGGCTCTTTACCGAGCTCACTTCAGAAGAGTGAAAATTTTGGGTTACCGGTCCCAAGTGGTTTTTCCCTTAATAGGGTTTCCACGTTAAAATACATGTGTCAAATGTGTATTTCTTTCATTGAATTCATAGTTTACTTTACACATTACTAAAATAGGATTGGTCGGCAAACACTAAGTTTAATTGATGTTACTCGGTAAAGGATAGAAAAACATAAACAATATATTCACCGAGTAGTATATATTAGCTAGAATTGCATAAGGCATACATTTTGAAGGACTAAAAGATAACTAGAGGATATTATATTTATGATATAAGATTTGTTTGGATTATTGGAATTATTTTTGAGGCCATTGATTCACCCCCTCCCCCTCTCTCAATTATTCTAACAAACATAGTTTACAAGATTCTCTCCAGGATTCTAGCCAATAGGATTAAACCTCTGTTATGTAAAATCATTAATCCTAACCAAAAGGATTTTGTTCCAAGCTGACGAATTATGGATGTTGTGATTACCTCCCATGAAATTATTCATTCTATGGAAAAAATAAAAAACCCTAGGATGATGTTGAAGTTGGATATCTCTAAGGCATATGACAAAGTCTTTTGGGACTTCTTGTATGAGGTGTTGAGAAAATTTGGTTTCCATGAAAAATTTATAAAAGTCATAAGGGTGGCGGTGGAAATGGTGGACTATTCTGTGTAGTTTAATGGCTCACCCTGGGGGTCATTTAAATCAAAGTGGGGGCTCAAACATGGGGACCCTCTCTCCGTGTACTTGTTCTTGATGGTGGTGGATGTGTAGGCTCGGAACCTCCTGAACCTGAAGAATGTTGGAACTAGTGTTTGTGTTAAGTCAGCTTCCAGTCTACCCCCAGAGGTTATCCAACAGTTTGTGGATGACACTTTCCTCTTTGGAAAGTCTTGTATTAGAGAACCCAAGGAATGGAAAACATTGTTGAATGACTATGCGGTGGCTTCAGGACAACAAATTAACTACTGTAAGAGAAAAATTTATTTCTTTAATATACAACATAGAATGCAACATAAGATTCTAGATTGCCTTGGTTGTAAGGGGGTTGACTAGTGAGCTATCAAATACCTCCCTGGGTATCCCTCTCATAGTTAAGGAGGTCTCAAACCAATTCTGGAACACTATCATAGAGAAAATGTAGAAAAGATTGGCGGGATGGAAGGGGAAAGTCCTCAGTAACGCGGGGAAGTTGCAATTACTGTTGGCGGCTCTCCAAGGTATACATGTCTACTTCCTCTCTCTATTCAAAATTATTGACAGAATGGCAAAAATCTTGAGAGGATTTAGAGGAACTTTATATGGATGGGGGTGGAGGAAAAGGCTAGAATGAGTTTGGTCAAGTAGGATACAGTTTGTCAACCTAAGGTCAAAGGTGGTTTGGGAGTGAGGAAACGGAAAGATTTAAATAAGTCCTTAATTACCAAGGTTGGTTGGTAGCTATTCAGGGGCTCCACAGATTGGTGCATAATTATTAAGGCTAAGTACTTCAACTCCTCTCAATTCCCTTTAGGCCAGGGATTACTTGTTGGTTCTAAGATTTGGAACTTTATTACTAAGTGTAAGGGTATCCTGAAAGTTGGGATGAAATGGATTTTGGGAAACGGTGATCAAATTAGATTCTGGGAGGATTGGTGGATAGGCAATAAACCCCTTAGTATGGACAAGTTTTTCCATAGTAGAGATCATCTTGAAACTTTCTTTGGGAGTAAAGTGAAGGACTATATATCTCATGACTGGAAATGGAAAAAGTTGATAGAAGCTTATAATGACCAAGATCAAGTTCCCCATTGTGTTTTGTAAATTCAAAAGTTATTAGAAGGTGTTAGGATCCCTCTCTCTCAGATAGAAGACAAAGTTTTCTAGTGCCATAACACGTCAGGGGAGATCACGGTCAAATTGAAATACTTAGTTAGTTCAAAGAAAGTGGTGAATGAGAAAATGTGGGGAAGTCTTTGGAACTCACAATTGATCCCTAAAATAAATTATTTCTGGTGGTCGGTTTTGCACAGTAAGATCCTCACTCTGGACAACCTCTAGAAGAGGGGAATACATTCAGTTAACCATTGTGTGATGTCTAAAAATAAGGAAGAGACCATAAATAATCTCTTGATCTATTGTCCATATGTGGTTAATGTGTGGTCTAGAATCATGAGCAAAATGCAGCTGAAGTGGGTGTTCATGGAGAATGTTAATCAATTTGTCACTGATTGGGGATACCTTTCTGTTGATCCACTCATTAGTTTACTCTAGAAAATTTTACCCCTGGATGTGTGTTGGAACCCTTGGAAGGAAAGGAATAATAGGGTGTTTCAGGGGGAGGAAGGTGATATTGAAGGTACAATGAGAACTGTTGTTAATATGCTGAGTGAGAACCTTGAGACTTGTTGGTGGAAAGTTCCTAACTTCCCCCCTAGGGATGAGGATTGTAGATTGGATCAGGAATGGAAGCTCTCTAAATATTTTTGTGATTTTGATAACTTGAAGTTATTGGCAAGGAGAAATACCCACTGGACCCCTGTGGCTGACACATTCTACAAGCTCAACTTTGATGGGGCTTCTTGTAGTGGGGCCGCTACGGGAGGAGGTATTATTAGGGATCAACATGGGAGGATGCATATTTCTTATGCGGTTAACCTTGGGATGGTTATGAATAATGTGGCAGAGATATCCACCTTATTATGTGGTCTTAAATTTGGTGTTACTGTAGGAATCAAGAAGTTGATTATTGAGGTTGACTCAAAAATTGTGATTCAAATGATCTAAGGTAACTATAAGGCTAGTTGGAGTATGTCTAGCCTACTGCAAGGTATTTTTATGTTTCTCCTGAAGCTAGAGGAATTCAAACTACAACACATTTATAGAGAAGGGAATGCGGTGGCAGATGCGCTAGCAGCCACTGGATTAACTATACATGGGATCAAGTGTTGGAGAAACTTAAAGTCATTGATGATGCATACCAAAATGATCATTGGGAGAGAATGTAATAATAAATTTGAATGATGAGGTACACTATTGATGAATCTTATGGGTGGAGAAAGGGGGCTAGTAGAATCATGAGGAGCTGGAAGAATTCAAATTTTAAATGTAAAAAAGGAAACAAACTTAATTATGGTAACTTGCGGTTAAGAAGGGTTATTATTACCATATATGGTGGTTGTACAGGGACTTTTAAGAGAAAAGATAGCGTGGGGATTTGTATAAGATATGTGACTAGTGAAAAGAAGGCCAGACTTTATGATCATTTTATTCCCAAGATTCACAATCATATTATTTTATGGGCCTTTATTGTTATTAATACACCTCCTCATGTGGACAGTACTTTCTTTGGGTCGAATTACCAACTTTTCATTAAGGAGATTAGAATTACCACTATTCTAGGTACGCTGGTTTGCTGCAACAGTTGTTTGAGCTGGGATAGGTTATGGACTGTGTTTTGCATTGGGAGTTTAGCTGTGATGTCTCTGGAGCCTTAGGAAGAAGTGCAGTTTTCAGAGAATAGTGTTGAGATGGGAGGGGATATGGTTAGAGTGGAACCACCTAAAATTGAGAAAGGGTTTCTCAAAAACCCTTGTGTCGTAATTTACCTAAAAGAAGGTGGGTTTTACCCTTACATGGAAGTCATGGAGGGAAGTGATGAAAACATCTCAATGTAGCTTGTTGATTCCTGGGAAGATCGTAAGGTCACCATTAATGGTATCACCTTTGAGATTAATGAAGAAGTTATAGCTCAATCCATGGGTTTATCCTTGGAGGGTAGAAAGTGGAGGAAGGTTACAAATAGTAGGGATGACACTAGCATTTACAGATTCTTTGAAAAAATGGAGGTGCATGTTCATTTCCATGGTGGTTTCAAGTGTGATGAGCTTCCTGAACCATGGAATGAGGTATGCTTAATTCTAATGAAATATCTCACCCTTGAAGGTCATTTTGGGACCTACTATAATTATTATTTCCCATTGTTAAATCATTTCCGTTATAATGAAGAGATTTCCATCCCATTCTTTATGTTGCATTTTTTGGAAGCTTTGGTTATGGATGTCAGGGGGGAGAAACAAAACCAAGCAAAACTATTATATCCTCCACCAAGGGCTCATACTTCGGTTGTATAATTTTCACTGAACCCCATGTCCTCCAAGAATTTTCACCTTACAAGAATTGAATACCATCCATGCCAATAACCCTAAAGAGAAAGTTGTTTCCCCATCTCAACCTACTTCATCCTCTAAAAATCCTACTCCCGCGGGGAAAAACTCTAAGGATACTCGCCAGGGTCACGCTGGTAAGGTGGGGGAAGTTCAAATAAACATTGACTCTGAGAAAGAAGAGGAGGATAATGACTGTAGGAGGAGGTCCCACAGAATTGCTTCAAACTCCTATGTCAAGCAAAAGGTGGTTAAGAAAAGGTATCTTGAGGTGGATGAGGAAGAGGTGAAGTCTAAGGAGGAAGAAGGGAGGAAAAAGGGAAAAGTGAAGAAAATAAGAAGGGGAAAAGGATAAAAATTAAGGAGGACAACTACGACAAGGAGAAGGGAAAATCTACCCCGACTAGTAAGGGAGGTGAAAGAAGCCAAGAATCCACACAGGTGTCTGCTAGTTTCAAACTTCCCACTGAGGACTTTTTGAGAATGAAAGTGTCAGGAGGAAACAAAATTGAGTCTCCTCTTACTACTACTTCACCTTTGGGCATGCCGGAGGAGACTACTGCTAGAAAGGACACTAAGGGGAATAAAGTTGGTACCTCAAAGGACAAAAATGAGGATCTTAAGGCGAACATGCATCAAATGAAGGATGATCTTCTGCGGCTTCAAGGTAATATCCAATACCTTGGTACTAAAGATGATTTATAGGTGATGCAAGGTGAGATCAAGGAGCTTGGCGAGAGTTTTTTCAGGGTGGCGGACTTTGCGGTGAAAGTGATGCACTCACCGCCCATGACTCTCCACCTTGTCTACTAGGAGAGCCTGAAGACCTCGGAGAAGGAGAAGGAAGATGGGAAACTCTTCCAATTTCTAGCAGAGGAGTAGTTGAAGTTGCTTCTCAATGAAGGGGGAAAAACCCCAAATGACTTTCCTTATGTTTTTAATGTTGTTCTCAAACTTTTTTTGTTGGTGTTCGACCTTTAAGGGCCTATTTTTTAATATGTTTAATGAATCTGTTAGCCATAAGGTTAGTATTGGTATGTGGTTTTATGCTAATGTTTGGGTTATTTGGAACAATGTTGTTAACTTTGCTGGGACTGTTCTGGCTGGTGATCATAGGTTGGTTACCAATTTTGTTGTGAAGTTGGGACCTATGGTCACTCGTTTTCTATTTTTTTTATTTTATATTTTAAAGAAGGGTATTGGCTGAGAGTGTGTTGGTGCTGGTAATGTGTTGTTAGTTTGACACTTCTCGTGTTGACTATGTCTGTTGTAATGGGTCAGCCCCCTCATTTTGGAGGATTTTTAATCAAAAACATATTTTGAATATGTTAGGTGCATTATTTTTATTATATTTTAAATATAATTATTATTCAAAATACGTATTTAAATTTTTAAAATAATGTTGGGCCAACTGGGAGTCTTCAGCGCGCCGCTCGCACACTCTTCAGTTCCAGGCTCCTCAGCACCACTCTCCGAGAGGTGGTGGGGACGGATGGCGGTGCCGCTCAGCTTCTCTGCCTCCTCGGCCTTCTAGGTGGGCGCCGGCTCCGGCACAGTCTGCTCCTCCTGATGCTCCTGGTACTCGCCGAGGTTGGGATTGGCCTCCTGCCACCTCTTCCAAATTTCCCCGCCTGGCTCTTGCTATCTCCCCGCCCAGGGCGGAAGAAAAAGAAAAAGAAAAAGAAGATGATGATGGGTGGTCACTTCCCGACCCTCCTGTCAATCCCACTAAGGCGTGGGGACCTGATGATAAAGATCCTCCACCTTTTGCTACTGCTCTTGCTGCCTAATGGCCTTATGTTTTTTTGATGAATAGTCTTCATTTCTGGCTTTTACCGTGTGAACTCTGCGGGGTGATTTTTATATCCCCCGACCCCTTTTTTGTGGATATGTAACTTTAATATTTTTATAAATAGAAAAGGCACTATTCATCAAAAAAAATAAATTTTTTTAATAATTTATTATTATTATTTTTATTTCTTATAGTGATTGATATTATATATTATTTTAGTTAGGTTAGATTTATCATCATATAATATATAAATTATGTTCTAAAATAAGATGAGATTCTTATGATGTAAGATTAATATTTCATAACAATTACTTATGTTTTAGGGAAACTAATATTTCTTTGTGATTTTCTATTAATTTTTTTTCATAACTACAAGACTAATTATTAAATAAACAAATATTTCTATTATAAAGTACTATTAAATAATTCTTATATAACTATTGTACTGTACTATAATGACAAGTACACACCACTAGTAGCACTTCTTAAAATAGTTTAGGGTTCCAAATATTCATTGAGACCATATATATATATATATATATATTGAGTTCAAGTTTTTATTATTGATATTATCTAAATTCTTAATAAAAAGAAATGTTTACCTTTTTCTTGATAGAAAAAATGGATTTAAGATCTTTTATTACATATAGAATAAGGTCACTAAGTCCCTCCCTTCTATACTTTATTATTATAGAGTACTATACATTTATATTTTACAAGTTGTTAATCTCTAAGATCTGTTGATGATTAGTGACCAACACTTAGTCATTCATCTAGGCAGTTTTAGTTGGCTATCACTGTGGCCAAGCTGAAATTATGCAAGGCCGAGCAACATTGCCGAGAATTTTTTTAGTTTTCCTAGTTACATTGTCGAGCCGAGTTACATTGCCGAGCCAAGAAGGATACAGGGATATTAAGTGTTGAGTGACAGACAGTCAAGTGCCGAGCAGGACAGTTTTTGTATACATGTTTGGTATGCTACAAACTTCAAGGATAAGTGATCTGACCGACTTGTATAAGCTTTTTGGGCTGACTTATATATGCATTTAATATTCTCATACAGATTTGGTTATGAATCTAATTTTTTTATCCTATGCATGACTCATTGTAAGCGTTAATTATTTTACCATCAAGGCATGGATATTAGATCTTGATCGTTGATCTAGATCTCACTATCAGATTTGAACAGATATATTAGATTGCTTCTGAACCCTATTTTGTAAGTATGTATGTGGTGTGCAGCAACTGCATTTTCAGAAGTGAAATGCACAGAGGGTTATTTTGTTAAGAAGCAGAGATCAAGCAGAGCAAGAACACAGTGAACAGCAGAGTAAAGATATATCAGATTATGAGATCATAGAAGGTACTGGAAAGAGGAGATATGTCATCAGCATCAGAGTGCATAATGAAGGATCAATACTTGAGACATTTTAATAATTGTATCAGGTGAAAATCTCTTAACAGAGTGGTTCTAGCAGGCCTCTATTTATCTCTTAACAGAGTGCTTACTTCATTGTAAGTTTAAATCCTTTAATAGGGTAGATTGTAATGATCTGAAGCTCTTAACTAGGTAGACCTTTCACAGGGTAGATTACATTTTTTAATCAAACATTATAACCTTAATAGGTACACTTTATTATTGCAGTAGTGGAGAATTTTGTGGGTGTCATCCCCACCCTAGTTTTACCTATTTGGGTTTCTGGGTTACCAAGTTATTGTGCTATGTGTTACTTATTTCATGGTGTGGATGCTATCTGAGATTACATTAGATTTATTTATGTATGAATGTGGATCAGTTTGTTTTAAGTGTTTATTTTGAAGATCTGATTCACCCCCCTCTCAGTATCTTGCTTTCCCATTATTGTATTTCCAACAATTAGTATCAGAACGGAATTCTCTAAAAGGTTATAATCAGCTTGAGAATACAGATCTTGAGATGGAGATCTAAAAGATGGGAAAAGTCATTGAGAATCAAAAGATTGATATTCAACTAGCACTACAACAGTTTGAGTCAGCAAGACAATAATTAAAGAAGTCCTTGGCTGCAAGGAAAGATCTGGCCAAACAGATGAAGGACACTCATTATCAGGAAGAGGACACCACAAATCTATTTTAGAATGGAGATTCTACTGAGAGTGATGCAACAATAGTAGATCTATTGGAAAAGAACAATGCACTATGTGAAGAAGTCAAAAAATTGAAAAAGGAACAAGAAGCCCAATCAATAAGAATGTGTGAAGTTGTTGAACAAAAAAAGAAAGCCGAAGATGACAAGGCTATGGCAGAAGAAGACAAGATAATGATGACTACCAGACTTGATGAAAGAACACATGATGTGCAAACAATAACAGTCAATCAAGTGGACATGGAAAATCAACTACTACTTGTGAATCAAGAGATTAGTAGGAAAGAATTGGAGATTGTTAATCTTAGATCTGAGAACAGTCAATTGAAAGATGAATTGAGATCTAAGAAAGAAATCAATAATAGAGTGAATGATCCGAGTGTAGCTATGAGCTACTTTGAGCAACTGGTGGAAGAATCAAGAAGACCTAAAGATTCTTCTGGATTAGGTCACACTGAACAACATACAATCATTGAAGATGGAGAATCATCCAAGATAGGTGAAAGAAAGACTGCAAAGCCGAGAAACAACAAACCTGTTTGTCACCACTGTGGGAAACCAGGTCATACAACAAACATTTTTCGAAGCAAGAATGGTAAGTCCAATCCAAAAACTAACTTTAATGGTTACTGCTTTAACTATAATAAGTTTAGACATCAAGCACGTGAATGCAAGGCAAAGGCAAGCAAAACACCTAGATTCAATGGTAATTGCTATAACTGTCACAAATATGGTCATAGAGCACAAGATTGCAGATCCAAAGGTAAACAACAGTGGACATCGAAGGTACAAGAGAAATCACCAAGAAAATGCAATACTCATAATTGGGATTACAATACATGGCATAGTTGTCATTACTATGGTTAGTATGGACATGTTCTAGAAAACTGCATAAGGACACATTTCAGAGGTAAGTCCAAAATTTGGATGAATGGAAGCTTAGTTTGTCACAGTTGTCTGAAAATTGGTCATACAAGGAAAGATTGCAAGACTAGAGTACCTGCTCCTACTGTTGAGCAAATAAGGGAACAGATGAACAAGACATGGGTTAAGAAGTCTGAACCATGCAATAGTGAAGCTAATGAAGCCGAGGTCACCCAATCCAATGGATCAAGTGATCACATAATCTCCAACTAAGAGAAAGAGGTATGTGAGGAACTGTATTTAAAATTCTTATCTTACATCAGTTCCTAACATAAAATGTACAAAAGTCCATATTTGCATATGCTAAGATGCACCAAGACATATTTTTGAAGACAAATGCTGAGATGAGTCAACTGCACTAATAGGTGTTGAGTACTATTCATGGACACTAAAGCCGAGTTATTTAGTGAGTGCCGAGTTTTGTTGGCCGAGTTAATTTTGTGAAGGCCGAGTGTAGTGAGCCGAGTGGGATGCAAGTTAAAGCTGAGGATAGCTGGCTTGCACTAACTCAATGGGAAGAACATTCAATGCTCACCTACCTTTACCCTTTGAAGCTTATAAAGGGTGAATAGTCAACATTTCATTTTTACCTTGCAATTTTTACTGGTTAAAGGAGTGATTGAAGTAATTTACAGAGTTGATCTTAACTGAGTTTAGCATTGAAGATTTTACCAGTGTGCCGTCAGCAACCCTAAGGTGAACAATGAACAGTGCGAAGAGCTACTTGCTGAGGTACTCTATTTTACATCTCTCGAACCCTAAATTTTAGAATTATGGCTACAAGTTCTTCCACACCAGCTAAGAGTATGGAGGTAGAGCCAAAATAAATTTAGTTGATATGGAGTGATGAATGTGAACCTTTCAACTTTCAAGCCGTTCCTGAATGTGTGATACAGAGTGATTTAATAGGAGCCCTCTCATCCATTCCACCCAAGGTACTTATGATTCATGATGTACGATCATGTTATATGGTTAAGATTGGAGAAGTAGGTGATAGTGAATTGAGGAAATCCTACAGTAAATTGTGTGAAAATG
>MU227058.1:3750817-3837459 GCA_018584345.1 Thuja plicata
TAGAGAAAGTTACAGCCAATGTTTATTCTTTGTATAGGAAATTATGTGATGTTGAATTTTTCACAAAGGATAATCTACAACTTGTTGAGAAGCTACAGTTAGATTTGAGATCAACTGGTGCTACTTTGGGTAAAGATACTACTTCTAGTTCTTTATATTTTAATAAGTTGATAAATGCACAAAGGAGAATAGTCGAGCTTATGGCTGAAGATGGTCGAATAAGGGCCAAATTGATAACCATTCAGGCCAGCCTATTGCCTCACTTGGAGGTAATATAGAAGGAACTCTCAAAAGTAAAGGAGTTATCATAGAGCAGTGCAAATCTATCGACTGCAGAGAGTTTAGTGAGTCTAGCTGCCGAGCTAGAAATACAATTGGAAGTTATGAAGATTGCAAAGGAAAGCTGGGATACCACATTTGAATCCACCTTGTAGCTTCATAAACAATTTTTGGATAAGTACAACTTAACCCCACCAGCAATCAGTGACAAAAACAAGGGGGAAGTTAGTAAGGAAGTTGGAAGTTGGTAAGGAAGTATGAAAGGACACATCAGTACAACACAGGTACACTTGTATATAAATTTTGAAGGCATGTAAAATTTTTTGTATGAATTACTCCAAGTATATTCCTAGGAGGAGTACTTTGTATACTTAGGCAATATTTTGATAAAATGAATGGAAGTAATGATAAGTGTTTTTGCCACTAATATCAAAGGGGGAGATTGTTAATCTCTAAGATCTGTTGATGATTAGTGACCAACACTTAGTCATTCATCTAGGCAGTTTTAGTTGGCTATCACTGTGGCCAAGCTGAAACTATGCAAGGCCGAGCAACATTGCCAAGAAGTTTTTCAGTTTGCCTAGTTACATTGCCGAGCTGAGAAGGATATAGGGATATTAAGTGCCGAGCGATAGACAGTCAAGTGCTAAGAAGGACAATTTTTGTATACATGTCTGGTATGCTACAAACTTCAAGGATAAGTGATCTGGCCGACTTGTATAAGCTTTTTGGGCCGACTTATGTATGCATTTAATATTATCATATGGAGTTAGTTATGCATTTATTTATTTTATCCTATGCATGACTCATTGTAAGCATTAATTGTTTTACCATCAAGGCATGTATATCAAATCTTGATCGTTGATCTAGATCTCGCTATCAAATCTGAACAGATATATTAGATTGCTTCTAAACCCTATTTCATAAGTATGTATGTGGTGTGTGGCGACTGCATTTTCAGAAGTGAAATGCACAGAGAGTTATTTTGTTAAGAAGCAGAGATCAAGCAGAGCAAGAGCACAGTGAACAACAGAGTAAAGATATATCAGATTATGAGATCATAGAAGGTATTGGAAAGAGGAGATTTGTCATCAACATCAGAGTGCATAACAAAGGATCAATACTTGAGACATTTTAATAATTGTATCAGGTGAAAATATCTTAACAGAGTGGTTCTAGCAGGCCTTTCTTTATCTCTTAACAGAGTGCTTACTTCATTGTAAGTTTAAATCCTTTAATAGGGTAGATTGTAATGATTTGAAGCTCTTAACTGGACAGACCTTTCATAGGGTAGATTAAATTTCATAATCAAACATTGTAACCTTAACAAGTACACTTTATTACTGTAGTAGTGGAGAATTTTGTGGGTGTCATCTCCACCCCAGTTTTACCTATTTGGGTTACCAAATTATTGTGTTATGTGTTGCTTATTTCATGGTGTGGATGCTATCTAAGATTACATTAGATTCATTTATGTATGAATGTGGATCAGTTTATTTTAAGTGTTTATTTTGAAGATCTGATTCACCCCCCCTCTCAGTATCTTGCTTTCCCATTATTGTATTTCCAACACAAGTATGATAACTTTTGACCATTTCTAAAAGTTATGGTTGATAATAATTTAATTAGTAATATTATCCAAAGGATATTAAGTAATTGATATAAGAAAATATTTATATTTCTCATGATAAAAAATATATATTTGAGAGCTTATTACATATAGAATAGGGTGAGGAGGTCCTTAACTCTTATTATAGAGTAATACACATGTATATTTTATAATGTGAAGTTTCAAAAGTATTTGATAATTTTGTTAACAAATTAATCAAGAGGTATAAAATATTGATAATGATAGCGCTTGACTAGGAGTCATATTGGGATGGATGACCTCCTAGGAAGGGTCTGATGCTTCACCCATGTGAGCATCACCTAAATGCAATGAATGCTAAGTGTTCCATTCATTATCATGAGAGATAGGTTCTTGTGAACCACTAATCATGAAACATGGGTCAATGAGTTTGACTCTAAAACTACATAGTTGAATCCTAATAGCAATATCATGATTTGACTCATTGTGGAAAATACCTCCTACTTATCAATTGATAATGATTTTTAAAAGTATTTTAAATTTGATATGATAAGTATTAACCATAAGAAAATTTAATTTATTATTTTCTTCTTAATTTATACATTTTTTAAGATTAATATCATGAAGGTGATATGTAGTCTTAAAGAATCTTAAATTCAAGTGTAATAGCATTCGGAATGTTTCTTTAATTCGTTATTTAGAAATGAAAGTATAGATTGTTTGGGTTTTGTATGGACTTTTCTCTCTAATTTTAATATGTGAAATTTGTGTTTAGTTTTAATACTAAATGAATGTTACAATATTTTCTTTAACAATGCTACAATTGCAGAACTATTTGTGGATGTTTAAGCATAATTTGAAATCTACCACATAGATTTCTCCATGGAGTTTAGGGTAAGTCTAATTTAAGCATATTCTATGCATGCCTAAATATCTTTGATTCCTCATTTAGAAATGAAATTATGGATTGTTTGGATTAAATATATTGATTTTCTCTCTAATTTTAATATGTCGAAGTTATTTTTAATAGTGTTCTTAGATGAATGTTATAATATTATCTTTAACATTGTCTTCTTTGGACACCTCAAACATAGAGTTATTCATAGGCGTTGTAGCCTAATTCAAAATCTACCAATCAGATCATTTCCATGGAGATTGAAATAAGGTTAATTTAAGCATATTATACTCATGCATGAATATTATTTTCTTCTTCATTTAGAAATGAAAGTATAGGTCATTTGGATTTTGTATTTACTTTTCTCTCTAATTTTAATATGTGAAAGTTATGTTTAGTATTTTTATTAATGGTAAATCAAGTTTTGAATCGACCATAAATTTGGTTTACAAATATTGCATGCAGATACTAACAACCTATTAGCAACCATCAAACAACCAAAAAAGAAAATAATACTACCAAAAAAAAAAAAAAACTCTAGTGCAAATTTTGAGAGTCTCAGCGACCTCCAACTCATGTTGATAGAAATTTGGATGGAGATTGACCAAATCTTGCAAATCATTAGTGGTCAGTTATGTTTAGTGTTATTCTTAGATGAAGGTTATAATATTTTATTTAACAATGTCTTATTTTAGCACTACCTACGTAGATTTATTTTCTATTTTGTAGCATGATTCAAAACCTATGAATTAGTTATTTCCATGAATATTAGGGTAAGTTTGTTTTAAATGTCTTCTATATGAGAAAAATATGTTGAACATGCCTAGAGACAAAGAGGGGGTGAATAAGTCTATTACAATCCTAAATTTTTACTTTAGTTCCAAACATGGTACTTTAATAAAAAATAATGAAAAATAAAACATTAAACACCAATGCACAAGAGAACGCCATATTTATGTGGAAAACCCAAGGAGGCAAAAACCATAGTAAGAATCAAATCACAACATACATATATTACAAGAGGCTCATTACTAGACTTACTTCCAAGACACACTATCTTAGGGAAACATACAAAGGACTTGACGAGGAGACTCACTGTCTCAACACAAGATACATGAAATTAATTATAATAAAATAGTCTTTAGCAAACTACTTCCAACATTCTCCTTAGAATCTAGATACTTTTGACATGATTTCTCAAGAAACCATTATCAATTCAATTCCACAACTTCCACCACACACAACTACTCTCTCAAGCTTGCCTCTCCCACAATTCACACACATGCCACACTCTTTGCAACTAATTCAATCTTCTATTTATACCATCTAGATCAATGTCAGACATTAATTATGTCAACTAGAATAAGGGATAAGGGATAATCCTAAAAGGCCAGTCATAAAAATACAATTATGGTGAAGTGGTTCGATCCAGGAGATAGAGAGGAAACAAAATATCATAACACAACATCAAATGTGATCCTAAAACTCACACATGCTTGGTACATAATATTTAAATTCAGGAACAAAGTAACATGCAACAACAATTAGTCAGCCCCAAAAACACATCATTGAAATGAAACCACTTAATGTGGATCTCTACATGGAAAGGTGAGACCAAAAACAAGCCTGACACGTCATCCACTACAATCAAGATCATGACATAAGCAAGAGAGAAAACCCTATTAGCCAGATAGCCACAAATAACCATGTAAACCAACTCTAGACATAATACAATACCAAAGAGCTTAATTACTACTATGCAAATTACATAGAAATATTCCTTGAATATCCAACATAATTTCCAAGAACATATGTCATATTTCCTCAAAGATCAAGCTGCCACAACCATTCTTACATAGAATTCTTTATAATTGGAAAACCAGGAAAACACTGTCATAAAGCATATCACCAAAAACATACTTGTGATAAATATCTCTATCAAAAAATGAACTAATACATCATAAAGATGTTATGGGAATTCCCTCCTAGCCACAACACTACAAAAATTACTTTGGAGAACTTCTTGAACCAGACTTGATAGACATCAAAATTGCCAACACATTGTATACATCAAAGATGAGTGGCAAGCCTAGGGACTTGAAAAGATAGGAGTTTTATCCATAGAACATATTTTAATAGGAGTAAATAATAAAATTAGTGTACCTACAACAACCAATGTTAGATCCAACCACAAGATCTTATTATTGCAAACAATATACTCTTATTCAAGAGAGAAATAGACACAATTCAATGCATAACAAAATAATTGAAATCAAATAAACATGCAAGCATCAAACCATAAATCCTCCCATTGCTTTTCTCCTTCTCTTTGCAATTATGAGCTCTTAGATTTGCTCCAATTATGATAACATGAGAATTTTTTTATATTAAGATAGTTAAAACCATATACAAGTTGACTGCTCTATATAATACCTCTTATAGTTAAGGATTATGCATCCTTTCTACTAGAAACAATACATTGAACTCATTAAATTGTTGACCAGGGGCGTAAACTTGAAATGACAACAACAAAGTATATGCTCTAATATGTTCTTAATGCCATCATTAGTAAATAGAAAATACTTGAAAGGAACTGAACTAGGAAATGAAATACCAACAATGTAGTCTAAAGATGAAATGACTTGCTAAAATAGTAAGTTTAATCCTATGCTGCAGGAATGATAAACTAACTAACTTCCTTTGCTGCAGGAACAACCAATGGTACTGTTACTAGTGGCTACAGGAGCAACAGAGTCCTACTTGCTTCAAATAACTTGCAACCTACTTACTAAAATAACTACGAATTAGATTCACCTCCTGTGTGGGCCCCCACAGAAGTGTGAATAAACAAGATCTCAAATACTAGAAGTTAAAGCTCTCATAATTTATTCATAAAACATGGATTACACAGGATACAGAAAATAAGACTGTATATCTCTTTTTGAATTACAACGGAGTACTATAATAACAACTCTCTATCTATCCAATGACTACTAGGAATAAAACTTCCAGCTTTATTTAACAATAACTTGAAACAAACTCCTATTGACTAGGACTTCCCCAACACTAGGGATATGGCAGTCATCAAGAACACAACCAAAAACTTAAACCAAAGGAACAAACTGTATTTATACATTCATGAATCTAGGAACATGCTGCTGCTGGATTTACTCTATCATGACCGCTTCAGCTATGATTTAACCGCAACAACACTCTTTCTCACCCGCGGTAGTAGAACCACTATGAGCTCCGCAATAGTTGATCCTTTCAAAGCGTTACTCTGTTCCTCATATGTTGACTCCTTCCTTATTCATGGATCCATTGCCTCTGCAAAAAGGGTTAGCACGTGCACATATCCAAGACAAAGAATTCATAACAAGTTTATTTACTACCTCGCTCTTCATCATATGGCTACAGGAAATGCACCCGACTTTAGGTAAGAAAGAAAGGTATCAAATTTAATTCCATATATCCATACAACACATAGATAGCATATTACAAAACTTTTTCAAAAACATTTCACATATATCTGCATTCACCCATAGATATAACAGTTCTAAGATATTTAAACAATCTTGGAAAGTATCATGAAAACATATAAAGTCTTTCAAAAGTAATCATAAAACATATGAAAACATAGAACTATCAGGCCCTATCTTGGCCTTATCATTCCCCTAGCTTAATCCTTTGCTGGTCCTCAAGCAAAGAGGTAGTTCTTTAGCCTGGCATGCATTTTGAGATCCACAACTATTTTCTGACCAACCCCTCCATCAGCAAAACTCCAGTAAAAACCCTTTTTGTCCCTGTATGCTTCCCACCTTCTGACCTCTGCTGCCATGTCATGATTTTCCAAGCTTCCTGAATTAGGTAGAAGAGGTGAAAGAAGGAGAGGTGGTTGGAATGTTAATGGGAGCTAGTAGAATTTCCTTTCTCTACCCAACATGACATACCAGGGAGCATGCTTATTTTCCATTGCAAAATTAAGCGGTGAATGAGGTTCCTTATTCCTCATATCTGTGGTCATAGTAATCCAACAACATTGGAGGGATTTTGTGGCCTCAGCTAATGTTGTTTCAACCATCTGAGTGTACTCATTATAGGCTGCATCCCTAAGAGGGTTGATGATCTTTTCCCCTAGGTCTAACTATGCTAACTTCATCCAGTGGTAATAGTATGTTTTGGGATCTTTAGCCTCTAGCCGTAAGTGTAGAGGAATTTCATCCTCTAATTCCCTATAATTTTTAGCCTGAGACTCCCTACTAATCTCATTCTGCATCCAGGACATAAGTGCCCTAAGCTGGATATCTCCAACATAGGGTAGTGGATTCCAAATCCTATCGTTAGGTACAGCTAGATTATGCAGGAAGAATTCACATAATAGGTTTTGTATGGGTGCAGGAGAATTATGGAAGGCTTGAAAAAACTGATGGGGCTCATTTAAAAAAGGAGACTTGCCCCTGACTATATTGGTCAAATGATAATTCAATAATTGTTCTTTAAGAAAAATGGCATATACTGGGGAAGGGGACCTACAGCTCATCAGGTCAGGGATAACTGACGTTACTTTAGTCAATCTTTCTTGGAGTTGTTCTACCTCTTCCTCCTTTTCTACCAACTCTTGAAAAGTTTGATCAATAACCCAGTTTAAATCTTTCTTCTGCCTTTGCCATTATTCTCTTTCCATGATTAACTGGTTAACTAACCAAAAAATAACAGAGAATGGAGTTACAGGACAAGGTACCTCTGGCAGATCATTTTCATCATGTTTTTCTCCTGCTGATCCATCATCTCCTGTAGCTGCGTTTCCCAGAAACTCTGAATGAATGATGATGGTCCTCTCTGGATTACTATATTGCTGAGCTATAGCAACTAGTTTGTCCAACTCTTGATCTGAAACTTGCTCAACCATCATGTCAATGCTAGGGTTTTCTTCAAACAGATCCTCCCCTTCTGCTGCAGGAGGTGTATTCCCACTCGTAGCAACATTAGAATTGTCTTCAAATAAATGCTATTCTACTATTGCGGGGGATGAGTTTGGCATACCTTCATTAGGAACAGGGTCTCCCTTAGAGAATTCATCATTATTATCTACTTCCATGAGATCATTACTAATTTGGGTTTCATGGGTAGATGAATCCCATCTCTAGAATCTAAATTCTTGCTCCTCAGAGGTGGAATCATCCTTAATTATTACACATTCCTTGTCCCCAACAACCTCAAAAGATTGTTTGCCTCCTGATGGTTCTCCTAACTCAAGGGAATCAAGGTTGACTGTTGCATTCTCTGGCAGCATATCTGTGGCCATACCCTTCTTTTACCTATTGCTTCTTCATAAAGGCGTTTCCTCCTTCCTATTAGCAGTCTTTCACTTCCGTGAAGTACCTGAAGCTGTAGGATCTAATTTTTTACTAGAGGTAACAAACTTTGCCTTTTCCTTTCCTTTCCCAGCAGGGGTAGTAGTTGTATAATCAGAAGGAGGAATAGTTTTCTCCTGGGCTTCTCCTTCCAAATTTTCTTGTTTTCCCTTGTTCTGGGATGACCCAGATGTAGAAGCTTCAGGAGGACGCCTAGAGTTTTTAGTCCTAGGCTTCCTTGCTGAAGATGAACCTGCTCCTAATTCTTTAATGACTTTAAAAACTCCCTGCTCTATTTGGAGTCTTCTGCCAACCCTACTCCCTAATGGTCTTAGGGTTTTTTCTAATTTCCCTTCTAAGAATTCTTCCCATGTGACATTAGGGTAGTCTCGCAATGCTCTCTCTACTATAAGCTTAATGAGACAATTATGGGAGATAGTGTTAGGCTTACCTTCCTACACTACCATATCTCTTTTCTACAGAATGTTGTAGAGGAAATTTGGCACGTTGATAGGTCTGTTTTCATGCCTCAAAAAACTCAAAAATTTGAAATGTATTGCATGTAGGTAGGCTTATCGACCCTCACAGGTGAAATATTTGATCACAAAAACCGCACACTGCTTAAACATTTTTGGCAAAGATAATCTATGGGTGCCTTGTTTCTTGTCAATCTCCAGCGGTGGGTCTGCGTGTAGAGTAAACTGTGCTCTTGCGGTTGTCAGTTCAAAATTATCTGAAAAGTCCTCGCCTTCCTGCGGTAACCCCATTACCTCTGCTACAAGTTCTTGTGAAAGTGGTACCCTTAGTCCTTTAACAGTAGCTACCCCGTCACGGAGTGTGCTCAAGAATTTTAATGCTACCTCCTCATTCTGATTAGTGAGCTTTAGGATGTAATCCATCCATCCTGTGGCCTGGAATAATAGCCTACAATCTTGATTGTTTAACAGAATGTCATGAACCATGGGTTCAGAACAGATTAAATCACCACCCATGTCCATAGAGTTTAGAGGATACACACCACAAGAATGTACAAGCAATGCAGAGACATTTTATAAGCTATATCAAGAAATTTACAAAGAAGGTCAGAAAAACAAAGTTGTAGAAATGAAATGGAAAGTTCTGGACTTCGAGATTTCAAATTCTAAATGGAGAAATGAATGCATATCTATCATATCTTGAAATATTTAACTATTCATGATTACTCAACAAACGTCTGTATGGAAACCTTGGCTGGCTTATTTGTGCAAATTTAATCACTCATTTGGAGGTTGTCCAATCAAGGGTACAACATGTAATATTTGTGACAAGTGTTTAAAAAGTTTGAAAAATATATCATACAATATGTACATAGTTATATAGGACAAATCATAGATTTTCTATCCCCCCAACTGAAGTACGCCAAGGGTCCCACCATGGCGCATATGACGAGAGTGAAGCGAAAAAAAATGTATTAATGAATTAAATGTCAAGGAAAGTACACATACCTGATGACGTAGCCGCGGCTCCATGAAATGAATGGAGTAATTGCCATCCGATGTTGGGAAATGATGAGGTGGGAGGGTGGCAAAAAAGAAAGAATGAATTGAATGTTTATTGCGGAGAAAAGTAATTTTTGAAAGAAAGTAATTATTATGGGGTGATGCGACTAGCGTTTAAAGTGAAGACTGAATATGAGCAAGGGGCTCACATTCTTGTGCTACAGGAGGGTCGTGAACTGCAGTGCTGGAAAACTGCTGCAAGAACTTAGCTTTGCTCTGTGGTTTATGGTACAGCTTGAGTCGTTGGCCATTAACTAGTAGCTTGAACTGAATAGGGTCAACGGTCGACAACTGCACAACACCATTTGAAAATACACCAATTATTTCATAGGGTCCTAACCAGCGAGTTTGGAACTTACTAGGGGTGTGTTGATATCTGGAGTCGTATAAGAGAGCCCAATCGCCGATGGAAAATGTTTTATCTTTTATAAACTTGTCATGCCATTGCTTCCTCTATTGTTGCACCAACTTAGTGTTAGCTAAAGAAAATTTCCTCCATTCATCCAGATGGTTTAGGGTGAGAACACGGTCCTATTGGGCTGTAGTGAGATCAAGATTGAGCTCCAATACTGTCCGCAAGGTTTTATGTTCAAACTTGATTGGCATCATTGCCATTTTTCCATAGACTAGTTGGAATGGGGTGAATCCTGTAGTAGACTTCCACGTAGTGCGGTAAGCCCATAGTGCTTCAGGAAGCCTAGCTGCCCAATCCTTCTTATGAACAACCACAGTTTTGGTAAGAATGGCCTCCAATTTGCAGTTAGTGACCTCAACCTGACCATTGGCCCACGAATGGTAAGGAGAGGACTTGGCATGACGAATGTTGTATTCCTCCATCAAAGTAGCAATGAGGTTGGAAGTGAATTGCACCCCTTGATCAGAGAAAATTTCTCTTGGAACACCAAAGCGGGTAAAAATGCACTCATACAAGAACTTAGCAACATTATTGTCTCTTGGATGTTTCATCGGTTTAGATTCGACCCATTTAGTAGCATAATCTGTACAGACCAAAATGTAAGACTTACCTTGAGAGGAAGGTTCAGTGGGGCTGACAAAATCAATGCCCCACTTATCAAAGGGTGTGACCATCACCTGTGGCTACAGGGGTATTTTATCGGTCTTAGTAGGCCTCCCCATTCGCTGGCACTGATCACATTTCTTGGTGTACTGAGTGACATCTTTGTGGAGAGTCGGCCAATAATATCCTATAGTCAGAATTTTGAAGGCCGTCCTTTTGGCTACAAAGTGGCCACCGCATGGTTCGGTATGACATGCCCAGAGGATGTCGTAAGTCTCATCCTCACAAATGCATCATCGCATAACTTGGTCTGGGCTAGTGTAAAACATGAAACCAACAATCCAAGAAAAGTTGAAACTTTTCTCAGCTAACAGCCAACGTTCCTTGGAAGAGAAATAGGCCAGAGTGCGACCAGTTGTGAGATAATTAGCAAGATCAGCATACCATGGATTGTGTGCTTGCAACAAGAACAAATGTTCATCTGGATAATTGTCATCAATGGCTGCAGAATCATCAGGAATGTGCAAGAGAGAGAGAAAATCAGCTACAACATTGGCTTTCCTGGGCTTGTCGATGATTGTGATGTCAAATTCCTGCATGAGTAGTAACCAACGAGCCAATCTTCCTGAGATAGCTGGTTTATTCATCAGATACTGGATTGCAGAATGGTCAGTGTGGACAAAAATCTGATAACCAGTAATATAATGCTTGAACTTGTTTAGAGCATAAATTACTGCAAGAAGCTCTTTTTCGGTCACAGTATAATTGAATTCGGTGCCCTGCAGATTTTTGCTAATAAAATAAATGGCATGCTCAATTGTATCTTCTTGCTGGCCCAATATTGCCCCAATAGCATAATCTAAGGCATCAGTATGAATGTGGAATGGCAGACCCCAATTTGGTCCATGCAATACATGTGCAGTGTTTAGAACTTCCTTCAGCTGTAGGAAAGCCTTATCACACTCATAATTCCAAGTAAAATCAGAGTCCTTTTTTAATAGAGTATAGAGGGGAGCTGCAATCTGGCTAAAATCCTTGATAAACCATCTGTAATACCCAGCATGGCCGAGGAAACTCTGAACATCTTTATGCTTCTCTGGTGTTGGAAGAGTGTGGATGACTGAAATTTTGGCAGGGTCGACCTGGATGCCATGTGAAGAAATAAAATGTCCCAACACGACACCTTCTTCCATCATTATAAAGCACTTCTCACTTTTGAGTGAGAGATTGTAGTCTTGGCATTGTCAGAGGACCTTATCCAGATTGTCCTTGGCTTCATCGAATGTGTGGCCATAGGTAGTGAAGTCATCCATGTAGATTTCCATGCAATCGGAAGATATATCTGAAAAATAATGATGAATGCACGCTGAAAAGTGGTAGGGGCATTACATAGGCCAAAAGGGAGGATAGAATATGCAAAAGTCCCCCAAGGATAGGTGAAGGTAGTTTTATCCTGATCCTTGGGAGCTATTTGAATTTGGTTGTAACCACTGAACCCATCCAAGAAGGAAAAATGCTTCTTTCCTGCTAGGTTGTCTAGGACTTGGTCTATAAATGGGAGTGGGAAATGGTCCTTTTTAGTGGTGATATTGAGCTCCCTGTAATCCACACAAACATGCCATTTACCTCCTTTTTTTGGCACTATGACAAGAGGTGACACCCATTGGCTATTGGAAATTGGATAGATAAACTTGACATTAAGGAGCTTTTGAAGCTCAGTTTTGACTATATCCCTTAGGATAGGGTTGACTCTTCTTTATGGTTGCCTAATAGGTTTATAATCTAGACTTATGTAGATCCGGTGGGTACAAAGCTTAGGATCTATCCCTTTTATGTCAGTGTAATCCCAGGCAAAGGCCTGTTGGTTGTCCTGTAGTAGCTGTAGGATATCCTTTTGGCAGGGTAATGACAGGTTAGAGCTGATATTCAATTCTTTGCCAGGGCTAATTTCCATTTTTTTGACCTGATCCGTCATGGCCAACTCAGCAATTGGTGGTGAAGTAAGTTCATGGGGTAATAGGAGATGAAGACAGCTAGAAGACAGTGAATATGAAGATGCATTTGGAGTGGTCAAAATAGTCTCTAAAATACAGTCCGACTGCGGACACATTTGGGAATTTATGCCATAGTCATTAGTGAGGATAGATGAAATTATCTCATCTTCTTCCCGAGAGGCTAGAAATGGCTCTCTTCCTATTACCATGAGCTGCTGGATTGAGTTTGTTTTGAGATCAAGTTCATCTAATTCTGGCCACATGGCATCCTCGTCCTGCAACATAGGTTGAGCAGGGGAGTAGAGTGTCAAGTTTTTGGTGTTAACACTGTTAGAGATGGTCATCTTTCCTGACCAAAAAGCTATGAAGGCATCAACAGTGGCCAACCATGGTCATCCTAAAATTAGAGGGTATCCACCCATATCAGCTTCAGGGGAGAGAATCACAAAGTCTATGAGATATTCCCAAGAATGTAGGGTGACTATCACATCTTCAATTACCCCAGCAGGTTTAACAGTGGAACTATCAGCTAATTGCAAAATTGTTGGTGTGTCATGGAGACCGACAATTTTTAGGTTGGACAGGACTTCTTTGGTCATGACATTTATAGATGCACCTAAATCCACCAAGGCATTTGGAACTTGGATACCTTGGATGGTAATTGTAACCACAGGACTTCCTGGATCGACATACTTGGGTACAAACAACTTTTCTAACATAAGATCAGAGAGCTGGCCGACGACATGAATGGTCTTGGGATCCTTTTTCCGCCTTCCTTGTTGTTTAATGCATGCCTCCCAAATAGATTTAGTATAGGCAGGGACTTCCTTGATAGCATCTAGGAAAGGAATCTTTACCATTATATGCTTTAATTGATCAAGTAAGTCTGCTACAACATGGTTTACTATGGGTTCAGCTTGTTGAGCTAATCTCTGAGGAAATGGAGGCTCTTTGGCTACAGGAGCCAACACGTCTGCATGGTCAACAGGAGGCTCCTCTACTTCGGTTATGATAGGGGGTTGTGGTGAAGCAAGGGTAGTTCCTGATCTGAGATGAATGTCATGCAAGGCATAGCTCTACTACTGAGCTGGTGGTTTGTTATTGGGATTGGGATTAGGTTGTGCGGGAAGCTGCGGTGGTTTAGGAGGATTATTAACTGCTACAGGAGGAGGCATGAGAGCTTGTTGCTGTGGAGGAGGCATTATGGCTTGCTGATTGGGCTGATTAGGCCATTGATGGGGCTGTTGCCACCCTTGCTGGGGCTGGTACCAACCTTGCTGGGGTTGTTGCCAACCTTGCTAGGGTTGTTGCCAACCCTGCTGGGGCTAGTTCCACCCCTGTTGAGGTTGCTGCCAATTATTATATCCTCCAAAATTATGGGGACCTAAATTTGGGAAACCCTACCATGGATTATTATTGCTAGGAATTTGATGAGGGTCTTGAGGCATACCTGGTCGTGGGGCCCATGGCCTGCGTTGAGTGACATATAGTACTTCCCCATTCTCATCGATAGCTTTGAACTCTGTAGGCATTGGCTGGGACTCTACATTTGCAATGGTCTTGCATTTGTAGCTCCTCTTTTTCTCCCTGCAATGTAGGCAGTATTCTGCGAGCACTACATCAGCATCCTCCTTTTTGCGTGCTTGCATGGTATCCAGCTGAGTAGTAACATCGTTAATGATGTCTTGCTTGAAGTCTGATAAGAGATTAGAAATCTCTATCTTGGATACCCCAGAGCCAGTCGACTTGTGTGGTAGGTATCAGATTCCTCTACCCTTCTTAACAATGGCCCGGGAGTAGTTCAAGCAGATATTTTTGATATCATCCCAATTTTTTTGTGTAACATCACCTCCAGCCATCAGGTCCAAAGCTTCAATACTTCCTTCATTAAAACCTTTAATGAAAAGGTGTTTCTGGGAGTCCTCATTCAGTTGATGCTAAGTGTTACGCTACAAGTTGTACATGAACCTTGAAACATAATCTTCTAGGGTTTCATCCTCTTTTTGGGTCATCTTGAAGATGTCATCACCTTTCAAATCTTTCCCTCGGTAGTATTCTTTGTATTTGGAAAGAAACATGTTGCTCATGGCAGTCCAATCTGCTATGGCATTAGCACCAAGGCCCATGAACCATTGTAGCATGGCTTCCTTCAGAGTGGATGGAAAAAACTTGAGCTTATGTGCATCAGTTGTATAATCGTAGCTCCTACAAAGGATGTCAAACTCAAATAGGAAAGTCTCAGGGTCTTCGATGATGAAGCCATAGAACTTGGGCAAGGCTACAGAGGGTATGTTCTTCAAATTCTGATTTCCTTGTTGAGGCAGAATTGGAAAGGGAAAGGTTGGTTGAGCCATCCTTGGAGGTGGCCCTGGCAGTTGTAAGAGATCTTTTGGTTCAACAAATAGTTCGTCTAATTGCAAGGATTCATCGGATGATAGTAAGTGATCAAATGCATCGGCAAATATGTTTTCAAATGGTTCTTCGACTTCTATGGGTGCAACTTGGGGTTCCTCAAGCTCAGAATGTAATAGACTAAATGGGTCGGCTTGATGATTTTGAGGGAGAGAACGCCCAAGGTGATCTCTTCTTCTATGCATAAAAAGAAATGCTAAACTAGGCCTATAATGACTCTATGCTAGATTAGATTGACACCATCCCTGGTAGCGGCGCCAAAAATGACGGCTCTATATAATACCTCTTATAGTTAAGGATTATGCATCCTTTCTACTAGAAACAATACATTGAACTCATTAAATTGTTGACCAGGGGCGTAAAATTGAAATGGTGACAACAAAGTATATGCTCTAATCTGTTCTGAAAGCCATCATTAGTAAATAGAAAATACTTGAAAGGAACTGAACTAGGAAATGAAATACCAACAGTGTAGTCTAAAGATGAAATGACTTGCTGAAATAGTAAGTTTAATCCTATGCTGCAGGAATGATAAACTAACTAACTGCCTTTGCTGCAGGAACAACCACTGGTACTATTACTAGTGGCTGTAGGAGCAATAGAGTCCTACTTGCTTCAAATAACTTGCAACCTACTTATTGAAATAACTACGAATTAGATTCACCTCCCATGTGGGCCCCCATGGAAGTGTGAATAAACAAGATCTCAGATACTAGAAGTTAAAGCTCTCATAATTTATTCATAAAACATGGATTACATAGGATACAGAAAATAAGACTGTATATCTCTTTCTGAATTACAATGGAGTAATATAATAACAACTCTCTATCTATCCAATGACTAGTGGGAATAAAACTTCCAGCTTTATTTAACAATAACTTGAAACAAACTCCTATTGACTAGGACTTCCCCAACACTAGGGATATGGCAGTCATCAAGAACATGAGCAAAAACTTAAACCGAAGGAACAAAAAACATTTATACATTCATGAATCTAGGAACATGCTGCTGGTGGATTTACTCCATTGTGACCACTTCAACTGTGATTTAACCGCAACATGACTCTTTCTCACTCACGATAGTAGAACCACTATGAGCTCCGCAACGGTTGAACCTTTCAAAGTGTTACTCTGTTCCTCATATGTTGACTCCTTCCTTATTCATGGATCCATTGCCTCTACAAAAAGGGTTAGCACGTGCACATATCCAAGACAAATAATTCATAACAAGTTTATTTACTACCTCGCTTTTCATCATATGGCTACAGGAAACCCACCCGACTTTAGGTAAGAAAGAAAGGTATCAGATTTAATTCCATATATCCATAGAACACATAGATAGCATATTATAAACTTTTTCAAAAACATTTTACATATATCTACATTCACCCATAGATATAACAGTTCTAAGATATTTAAACAGTCTTGGAAAGTATCATGAAAACATATAAAGTCTTTCAAAAGTAATCATAAAAAATATGAAAATATAGAACTATCAGGCCCTATCTTGCCCTTATCACAAGTAACATTGGTATTTTAGATTATAATATTTACTTAGCCCCCATAACATATATAGTTACAAAATTGGGGGAGTGAGACGAAGTTTACTGTCTTTTAAGAAAGTTACAGATCTATACTACTATGCTTAACAAGTTTAAAAAAAGAGGGTACTGATTGAAACATCTATTCCCATCCATCATTTTGGATGATATTGTCCCTTGGGACCCACAAGCTTTCATACTGTGTCTCAGGCAGGGTAGTTTCTTGCTCTCGGTCTGCATCAGGTTCAGTATCTGTACACTCTTCTTGTTCAAGTTGGTTGCCAACATTGTCCATCTGAATTCTAGGATCAGGTATCTTACTACCTAGAAGACTATTCAAGTCATCTACCTCAGAAGGTGCCAAAAATATTTGGTGGTCAGCAATGTACTATGCAGCTTGAACCTCATCCTTGTGTATCATAAGGCTGCCTTCCCTCACCAGCATCATAAACTTGCTTTTGGGTATGTTTAGCATCATGGAGACCTGCGTCATAATGTAAAAATGTGTGAGTTTAAAATTAAACTCATTAGGGTTCCTCCTCTCCATTTGGAAAATCTCTCTATTCCAGTCCTTCCAAAGCACCCACAAAATCTCACAAGTTAGTGAAAACCGGAAACAATTAAGCTTGGAATCAAACATTTCAACATAACCTGCCATAATTTCACATTAAGTGATACTAGATTTGCAATTCCATAAACATGGAAATCCAAGGAAAATAGACCAGACTTTACGAGCATACAAACATTCAAAAAAAAGGTGCTCAAAATTTTCCACTGACTTACACAAGTTGCACATGACAGGGGATAAACCAATGGAAGACAAGACATGCAAGTTTCTTGATCAAAACCAACCATCTAAAGAAAAGCTTCTTGGGTTCAACTTTGCCTTTCCAAAATTATTCAAAAAAAAATTGTCAACTGGAAAAGGGGTTCACATGTCCCCAACACTGAGTCACACGTGTGGTGATAGAGGGTTCCTCCTTTAGAATGCAGTATAGTTGTTTGGAAGAAGAGTCAGAGACTAATGTGCCATCATTCCATTTACATTTCTTGAGGTATGTTGCTGTGTCAATTAAATCCCCTTTAATTTCTCCATTAACAGCCTTTTTTATGAGTGTGTAAGTTTTCTTTTGGGACACTGTGATGCTATATTTGGAGCTAATGCATTCCCAATTCCTTAAATGCCCATCTATCAATAGATCCTATAAACTTGATATACCTTTCAACTTCCAACTTTTGGTGGAGTAGCTTTGAGTAAGGGCCAGTGGTTTGCCATTGTAATACAGCCCCCACCAAATTGATCTGTCTATAACAGCAAAGAAGGGAGGACCCCCAACAGCCCCCCTCTCTAAAATACCTTTTCTCACTTGAGTCCAAGCTTTTCAGAAAGACTAGAATATTTTAGATTCAAATAATTTCATTTTGTACTCCCCCAACATCTTGTCACAAATTGGGATATCTTTCCACTGTTTCCCTTTCTTGATCCTGGACCTCTCAATGTTGTTTCTAATAAGAATTTTCCATGGCTCATTACCCCACATGGATTTAATAATCCATTTGGCTGCTAAAGTAGCCCCATAGACTTTAATATCTTTTAGCCCCAGCCCCCCATGTATCCTCTCTTGGCAACACCAATCCCATTTCATACAATGCCTCTTTCTGTTCCCTTTTCCATCTGACCATAGGAAATCTCTCATAATCTTCTCTAACAAATTAATCTAAGCATTTACAAAAAGCCATGTTGATGCATAATATATATGGTGGGCTGATAATACTTTTTGAACTACTTGCATTTTCCTAGCAAGGGAAAGTGTCTGAGTCTGCCATTTAATGTGTTTCCTGCTAATTTTATCATAAATCCAGTCCCACATGTTCCCGAAATTTGGTTCCACTGAGAAGGGTATCCCTAGGTATCTTACAATTTTACTTGGTTCTGCCCATTGCCAACCTTTACCATTTAACCAGACAGGAGGCTCATTGTCCCATCCAAGCACTATGGATTTATGTGGAGATATTCTGGATCCTGAGGCTTTGCAAAAGAAGTTAACCCTTTCTACAACATGGTCAAAATTGCTTTCTGTCAACCCTAGAAAAATAGTTGTATCATTTGCAAACTGAATATTAATAAGTTCTTCTCTGTTAGGGAGAGAGATTCCCTTGATTGGGGGTCCCCTATTTTGTGCCCTTAGAATATAATACATAGCATTAGCTGTAATAACAAATAAGGAGGGGGCTATTGGACATCCTTGTCTGATAGATCTTTGTAGAACTATTGGATCAGATAATTCCCCATTCACATCAATGACAGTGGAAGTATCTTTGAATAAAATGTTGATCCAATTACAGTAAACTTCAGGAAATCCAAATGCTCTTAACATACCAAGTACAAAGTTCCATTTTACTCTATCATATGCTTTTTCAAAGTCCAGAAACACCATAGCTACCTCCTGTCCTTCAGAATTAGCTGAATGCATTGCCTCCCGGCTATAACATGAGAATTTAAAAAATGTGGTTATGAATAATAAAGAATCACCTTCATTATATAGAATTTCCTTGGATTTCAATAGACACTTTTGATTGATTGATAATAGATAGTTAAGACTCGTTTAGACTAAACTTGATTGAATTCATAACTTAGACCTATTGAGAGTTAACTGACTTAACTAACTGCATGACATAATTGATTGATTGGAAGACTAATTGATTGACCTATTAAGTGAGACTAATTGCTAGTTAACTAATTTGAGTGAATTGAGAACTAATTAGATTGATCAGTTACAAAAAGTGATTGGACAGATGACATAATAGATGGGTTAGTCAGACTGAAAGTTAATATTAGTCAAAGAGGTAGAAGTTGAAGAATAATTATCATTAAATAAATCTAAACTTTATTTAATTGTGCATGATTAGGAATAAATAAATTAAGTAATTTATTTATTTTAGAAGACTTTAGTTGACATCGTAGAAATGGAATAATTAAATAAAATAATTATTTTATTCAATTATAGAAGACATTGTTAGTTGATTAAATAATTATAATAGTCATTTAATTGTGATGACAAGAATGGGGTATGATAATTTAATTAAATAATAAGAATTATTTAATGAATTTTAGAAAAAGATATTAATTAATTAATAAAATCATTTAATTACTATTTAGAAGAATAATTAGACAAAATTAGAAAAAGAATTGATGATTAATGAAGTGAACATTAAATAATTAATTAATTAATTAAAATCATTTAATTATAAATTTTGGAGGGAAAAGACAAATTTGAATTTAAATTAGAAGAATGTCAAAAAAATAATTAAATAATTATGATTATTTAATCAATTAAGAATAAAATTAGTGTTAACATCGCACATAGGTGATGTGACATATATAGGTGTCTACATTTTTCCCTTCTTTGAGACAGTGTGTTTTTGGGCATTGTTTCAAAGACTATTTGATAAAAGTAATGTCGTGATATATCCTAGTGAGATTGAGGTGATGAAGAGGTAATAGGGTGCCCCCTTGATAGATTAATTGTTCAAGAAAGGCATGAATGATTGCTCGAAATAAGATGAAAAATGTTAGATGAAATGATGAAAGAATAGAATAGTTAATTAGAAGTGAAGAATGTTAATAGGCTATGATGATTGTTTGATTGACATTAGACACAGAGATTGGTGATAAAAATCATGTCTGGTTTCAAGAAGGACCCATCCCGTATAAGACTAGAAAAAATGTTTTTTTTTCAGGGAAGACATACCATGTATAAGACAAGCGATAATCGATTGATTGGTTGACTAATTCATAGAATGATTTGACCATTTTGACAGATTGATTGATTGACTAGTTTGACTGATAGAAGAATTAATAATGACATGACTAGATTTTGAATGTTAAGACTGACAGAAGATTAATGACATGAATAGGTTAATAGATAAGTAGGTAAAATAGTTGAAAGGATAAATTGTCCATTGAAATCCAAAAAATGTATATAGATAAAACTTTTCTCTTTTGAATCTTCGTACTTGGATACAAATATTTTCATCATTGAGCTACTTTTATTTAGCAAAATGGTTATGACCCACCAATATATGAAAGATTGAGGTAGGATTATCCCTTTGCATATGATAAGCACTTGATAATAAACAATGAATGCTACTTAATCTATTTGAGAGTACACATGTTAAGAATCGAGGTATGTGTGGCATGTTGAACATGTCGAATAACTAAGAGGGGGGTGAATCAGTTATTCCCACATAATTTACAAAAAAAAATCTCTATCAGTAAACAATTAAACAACAACAATAATAACTTTTGATCTATCTGTCAAGAACTTAAACATCCACAGAAAATGTAAACATGAAAACATAGGAACATTGACACAGAGAACACCAAGATTTACGTGGAAAACCCAAACTAGGAAAAACCACGGAGAAGCTAATTCTTATGAAATGAAAACACCTATTAGGGTGACACTAATTAAGTTGATTTATACAAAGGCTCACTACTAGTTATGCTCACTATAGGTTGGGATAACTACCCTTTAATATGAATAGGCTCATTGTCGATACCCAGAGGCTTGCTGCCAATTACAAAGAGGCTCACTTCCAATACAAAGTGAATCACTCCCAACAAGTATAAAAAGAGATTGAATCCACCACTGAGATCACCAACACTCTACCACTCACACGAGCAATACATAGATCTCCTGAAACAAATTCACAATCACTTTGCATACAAGCAACGCATAAGCTACATAAATAATAGAAGTCCTTGCCTTTCTTATACTGCTTGACGCCACCAACCATGTCGGCCAAAAAAAATTGAAATAGGTCGCACCAAGACATTCCCATGGTGGTAAGGAATGAAATGTGGATCATCTCAACCAATATAAATCACCTTATACAAACCAACACGTAATACCTTATCCAAAGCCATCGATTCCAATGGTCATGATGAACACATTACATAGTAACAGGTGGGACTGAAACACAAAAACACTTCAAATAGGATCGACCCCAAAGAGCCAATCCACCGTATGTTGCACACACTAACACCAAAAGGGATACATATTGATATATGAAGTAAATATTTCAGTGAACACTTCTACCAACACACATACTATTGGTACACCAATCGATATTTCCAAGACTATCGGTACACACTAACCAATACAACCAAAATATGAAAATGCATAGGGTATGTTTACATCAATGAAAACAATAGAATAACATAAACTTCACATTCTAACAAGCTCCCCCTTTGTCATTGATGGTAACATTAATCAATAACAAAGCAAACATAACAAGGATAATATCAACATCAAAGCTTAATGTCTTCTCTAATTTTATCCTCCTTTGAAAACAATGACAAAGGGGCAACCTACCCCTTATAAACTTACTCTTTTCCCCCTAAGAGGAAGCCACCAGACACTGATCTAAAAAGGAGTAATCTTGTAAATCATTTGACCAATACACACACTAGTGCATTTAATGAACACTAAGAAGGGGCGAAACGCCCAACTTCCCCCTCAGATACTCAAAAGTATCCTTGCACAAAGGTTTTCTGAATATATTTTCTATCTTTTTCTTTGTGGGTATATACTCAAGTTTTACTTCATCACCCAACACATTCTCTCTAATAAAAATGATACTTTATGGATATATGCTTTGTTCTACAATGATAAACTGGATTCTTAAACATACTTATAGCACTAGTATTATCACACATGATCGAAATTAGCTCTTCAAAAGTAACATCTATATATTTTAAAGTCTATTTCATCCATAATACTTGAGTACAATAGGAGGATGTTGCAATATATTATAATTCAGCAGTTGATAAGGTTACATAATCCTACTTCTTGCTTGACCAAGTTGTTACAAGTGTGGTTGTCATTGCACCAAAATATCAACCTATCAATGCCTGATATAACCACTAGACTTATAGAATCCACATGAGGTGATTATTCCCTTGTCATGAATTTTGAGGGGAGCACTGACCATTTTTCCAAAAATCTCCCCCTTATTGTTACCCAAGGGGATTCAAACTTGTGACCAAGCTTTGATACCACATGTTACAAGTGTGGTTGTTTTTGTACCAAAATATTGACCTATCAATGCCTAATACAACCACTAGACTTATAGAATCCACATGAGGTGGTTAGTCCCTTGTCACAAATCTTGAGGGGAGCGCTGACCATTTTTCCAACACAAGAAACTAACAAGGAGCCATGAAAGTAAGCTCCACCACTAGTACTCCTTCAGTTATCCAAACATCCTACCCAATCTACATCATTATAAGCTATCAATATGAAATATGAACCTTTTGGATACCATAAACCAAATTATTTTGTTCTTTTCAAGTATCTAAAATTTATTTTCACCGCTATAACATGTGATTCTTTTGGTTCTTGTTGAAATATGGCTGCCAAACAAACTATATACATAATATATGTTCTAGTAACAATAAGGTACAACAAACCACCAATCATTGATTTGTATTTACTTGCATCTACTTTCAGTGACTCATCTTCCTTAGTTAACTTACAACCGATAAAAATTGGAGTACAAAAAGGTTTGGAATTCTCCAAGATAAATTTCTTCAACAATTTCTTGATGCACCTGGATTGAGAAATGAATGTCTTTTCTGCTCTGATTTACCTGCAATCCAAGAAATAAATTCAACTCCCCTATCATAGACATCTCAAATTCTTTCTGCATTTCCTCTACAAATATCTTGCACAAGTCATCCTTGCCTCCAAAAATAATATCATCAACATACACAACAAAAATCAGGATCTGATATGAATCTTTCTTATAATATAGATTGTTGTTGGTAGAATCTTTCTAAAACTTCCATCCAATAAAATATTTGTCTAGTCTACTATACCAGACTCTCGGTGCCTGCTTCAAGAGTACAATGCCTTCTTCAATCTACATACTAATTTTGGTTCTTCTTCTAGTCTAAAACATCTCATTTTCTCAATGTAAACCTCTTCCTTTAGCTCTCCATTAAAAAATGTTGACTTCACATCCATCTGATAAGCTTTGAAATCCTTATGTGTTGCAAGAGCCAAGAATATTTGAATTGCCTCCATCCAAGTAATAGGAGCATAAGTCTCCTCAAAGTCAATTCCTTCAATATGAGTGTAGCCCTTGCATACCAACCTTTCTTTGTTCCTTATTAACTTGCCATTTCCATCCAACTTGTTATGGTACACCCATTTAGTTCCAATTACATTCTTATGTGTCAGTCTAGGCACAAGTTCCCAGGTCTAATTTTTCTCAATCTAATCAAGCTCTTCCTTCATTACATTTACCCAATAAAGATAATTGCATGATTCTTTTATAGATTTAGGTTGAATCTCCAAAAGTAGACACTATTGGTGATATGAATTTTGAAAGATTCATATATACTTCTGGTAACAACTCATCCATTCTTATCACCAATAATCTGATTCTTAGAAAGATTTCTTTGTACATACCTTGGTTTCTTAGTTGTAGATTTTCGTGTCGGTTGAGTCTCCTCTTCTTCTTTCTTACTGTCTTTTCCTCTGTACTCTGTATCAGATTCATAATCAATATGTCTCTCAGAAGCCTTATGAAAATCTTCATCAACCTTCACATTCACACTTTCCACAATTTTATTCAGTCTTTTGTTGTAACACCGGTAAGCCTTTCTTTTGGTAGAATATCCCAAAAATATACCTTCATCTTCTTTGTTGTCAAATTTACCAATATTATCTTTATCTTTCTGAATGTAACTATACGCATGGATCGAGATCTGTCACCCAAGCTTAAATTAACGAGGGGTTAGTAGCACCAATTTGCAATGGGGGGAATCAATAGAATAACTACTAATAATGAAACTATGAATCAATAGAATAACAAGCAATAAAGGAGGTACACAAATGAATTCAAACCAACAATGCTCAAAGCTTCTATTGTCTCTCTCTACTCCTTCTTAAATGATGTTTGTGTGATGCTCAGTATCGGTGTGGGCAGTGTCTATGACTTGGGACTATCGAGAATATGATATTAAATTATTTTGATCACAAGATGGCTTGATGGCTTGATGCTTGCACATAAGATTGCAATCCTGGATCCTTCAAATGGTTATGAGGGGTTTTTTATATAGGAATTGAGAATGAGATTAATGGTTGAGATCAATTCTAGAGACATGAGGATAAATGGTTGAGATCAAAGGGAACTGGAGAAGCCATCAATAAACTCCACCTCTTCAACTGGGAGAGAGGAGATAGAGTTTGGTTAACTGAAGAGATAATTTTGAGTTACCTTTAGAACTGAAGAGGTGGGTGGAGTAACCCATGTGAACTAAAGAGGTGGGTGGAGTAACCCATGTGATCTGATTGAGAGTTATCTCTTTGAACATAATTGAATATTTAATTCATTTTTGTAATTAAATTTTTCAACATGTGATATAATTGAATTATTTTTGGTTTAGAATTGCATTGTTGAATGAAATTAAATTAATTTAATTAGCAAGTTTAAATATTTTAATTTAAACTTTAGGAAATGGACTTTAATTAATTAATTAATGAAGATTAATCAATTAAGGTTAATTAATTAAATAAAATTCATTATTTAATTAATTTTGGGGATTTGATTAGATGATTTGGGGAATGAATTTAGAAGAAAATAGATGATTAATTAATGATTAAAAAACCATTAATTAATAGATAAAAATTAGTGTTTTTAATGTAAGGTCACAAGTATGTCCAATTTAGGGTGTCTACATTACCCTCTTTAATGCATTGTGGCTTGTCGTAGTGTGTCAAAGATTCTCTATTTTGATCCTGCCCTTGCCCTGATGATAGCAGGTGTATTTATGCCCCCTCAAAAAATTTGAGCATAAAAGTCATGACATGAGCGTTAATTTGTTGAAACTGCAAATTCGTAATCTGGGTATCTGACTGATTCTACAAATTGTTGAATATGCTCCTGATACAGACATTTAAAGTTTTCGGGGTCTGGGAAGAAAAATTTGAGGTCCTGGAGGAATTAGGGTTTATCACTACCCTTATAAATAGCTTGGAGAGCCATTCATTTTTCACTTTGCACTTTTGGAGCTCTGGATCATCGGTTGAGTTTGCTTTAGTTTTCTTTGCTTTTTGTGCTTTTTATTGAGCTATGGTGGGTCTTCTTGGTGTTGTGCAAGTATCTGATCAGGTCTAGAATTTTTGTCATCTAGCTGGCGCATGACGTCTGGTGAGTTTCTCTATCCTTTTGTCATTAATTCTCTCATTTATTGCTTTTGAAAAAACTTGGTTTTTTGAAATTTTGCTATGCTTGTGGCAATAGGCCGTGAGTTTGCTGCAATTGTGGTTTAAGTGCCGCAATTGCTTATTGCATGCCACAATTGATAAGTGTACCAAAAATGCTGGGTTTAATACTGCATTTGCCGGTAAAATGTCGCATTTTCTCATTGATTGCCACAAATGGTATAAAAATGTCGCATTTGTTAAAGGAATGCTGCAATTGCTCTATTTCTACTTTTTAGCTTGCATTTATACTTGTCTGATATCCTACTTCTATCTTGATACTGACGTTTTGCTTCTCTGTTATTTTGTAGTTCATCGAGACTATTCTACATTTCCGAGAGTTGAGACCTACCGGGTTAGTATATCACTTTCAGTTATCTGAGGCAGAGAGGGATGTCTTGAGGCAGTTAGGTCTGTACTGGGTTTGCTATATGCCTGAGATCATGACCAATAGGGGTTTGATCTCTGATCTCTTAGAGAGATGGCATTTAGATATGTACACCTTTTGATTACCGACTGGTAAGTGCATAATCACTTTGGAAGATGTCTATCGCATCCTTCAGATTTTGATTTAGGGCGCCCTTGTAGAGTACGATCGAGGCGCTGGTATTACTGCTCTATCCGAGCTATCTAGTCTTCCTCAGGATCAGCTTGGCATGTTTGACCCGTATGATATCCCATGGGCTAGGTTTATCATGGGTTTAGACAAGTTGTCTACTCTATTAGGTAGTTTGATATGTGGGATCTTGTGTCCTGATCATCGACAGCATGAGTTCTTTGTTGGTTTCGGTGCTTGTCTTTAGGGTATGGTGAGAGACCATGCTTTATATGCCTGGGGTCCTTGCATGTTAGCCCATATGTATTTCCACATGTTCTATACAACTTACCTTCGAGGTAAGTCTTTTGGTTATGGAGCAACTCTCCTACAGATTTGGGCGTGGGATCATATTGTAGTGTGTAGGCCCGTAGGCACCCATGATCTTCCTCTCGGGAGACCATATTTTTTTATGTATGATGGCGCTATTGTTCAGTCCCATATGGGACATCTGATGTACTAGTAGCATAAGCTTGATATGATGTCATACTTCATCTTGAGACCTTACAGGGACTGTCCGGTGTGGGATGAGGAGGATGCACATCTTCCCTTTTGTCGATAGAGGAGATTCTTGATTGGGCGTGTCAACCAACATGTTCATATGATTGATTTCCACAACATCGACAGGGTGTTGTGGTAGTTCAGCAAGAGATAGGATGCCTCTTATTCATATGTTTATTTTTCTCATCATTTGAGGGATATCACTCTTTGGGGTGTTGTTATCTCTTTGGATGCTGCGAGGATGAAGTTCATGGTCTTGCTTCCTATAGCATGGACTTGGTGATCTGCCACTGTTGATGCTGGTATGTGTTTTGGTTTTCCCCTTCTTGGTGTTATCTCTCTTTTATGCTTTGCTTAGATGTAGTAGCTTTTGATTAGTCATTTATGCTTATCACTATATGATACTAATGTCTGAACTTGTTCTCGTTGCAAGCATGACTCTACAGTATGATGTCTGGTGGTAATAGTCTCATCTAGTTCCATTAGCTGATGTGTCTCACCCTACGGTTGGTACTATTATGAGGAGGCATTGTCAGAGGCAAGGTGGAGGGACAGATGAAGGTAGGGTTGGAGGTTGTGATGGAGGTCGTGATGGTGGCTAAGATGGAGGATGGGGTAGATATGGAGGTCGAGATGGTGGCTGAGATGGAGGACAGGGGAGTGATGGGGATGACAGAGATGATCCTGATCCTAGCAGTTCTGGTGGTAGGGTGAGGACCAGGGGCAGACATGGTAGTGGCAAGTGGGTTGGGTTGGGAGCCTTCCTTGAGGAGGAGGCACCTCAGTTGGTTCAGAGAGTGCATCCTCGCACTGCTGCTATTTTGGTACCAAGGGTGGAGGAGAGGATAGTGGAGGAGGGCGTAGAGATTGAGGACATTGATGTTGAGGAGGCAGGATCTAGCTCTTCTACTAGGAGCAACAGTATTGGCAGTAGTACAAGCGATAGTGAGAGCAGTGAGGATTAATGGATTGTGTGTGGGAGAGGAGATGAGGGTCTTGGGGATAGGGTTGAGGAGGGGGAGATGGATGTAGCCATGAGTGGGATGGACATAGATCCATTGGAGATGGAGAGACTCACAAAATAGAATTTTGATCTTCAGGCGAGGTTGGCTTCCTCTGATGCATGGGCTACGACATTGGAGAGTAGGGTCACAACAACTGAGGCTAGGGCTACTATAGTAGAGAGTAGGGTCATAGTAGTAGAAGCTAGGGCTAATGTTGTGGAGGAGAGAGAGAGATAGGCTCAAGAAGATGTTAGAGCCCACTTGGATAGTGTATAAGACCTTTCTTTGAGGGACACCCATGATCGACTTTGGAGATCAGGTTGGGAGGTTGGGAGAGAGATCGAGTACCGGCATCGTCACTATGAGGCAGTTGTTCCTATAGCTCAGTAGGTACCTAGTTTCATAGCTTCACAGAGGTTGAGTAGGGCCCAGAGGTCCCAGAGCAGTGGTATTGGAGCTCATGGTCCACAACCGAGGCCTGCACCTGATATGCCACCCCCTCGTCCACCTGGCAATGAGGGTGGGGATAGATCTTGCTGATCTACTTTACTTTCTCATTGTATCATGTTGTATCATTTTTGAAGTGATGTTTCCACATATTTATCTGATGTTGTACTGATATATTCTATCTTGACATACTGATATTTATGATATTTATATTGATCGCCCTCTTTTGTTCTAACTTGTGACCGTTCATTGTACTTAGATATTGAGATTTATATGAGATGCAACTATTGATTCTATATGTTGTGCATGGGTTTACTTTCTATATGTATGGCTCTACATGATGATGATTATATGGTGAAATGTTTATGCACTGTGATTCTATTATGTAGACTTTTTATATGTATGTTTTACTATGCTATGATACTGACACATGTTTGCAGGATGGTTCTTTATGATATGCATGTTTATATGAGATGTTTATGGATGCATTTTATTATAATTACTATGTATGTAGATGCTATTTTTCTTTTTTTTATGATGCACATAAATGGATGAATGTAATCTAGTATGCACAGAATATCTGAGTAATGCATGTGTTAGTTAGAACAAATTCAGTGGGAAATTTCTCTCTGGGATCGATTGATAGATATGAATTGATAGAAAGGATGGTTAACGATTGATAGAATAGATGGGTCACCCAAGTCGCTTCTGCATTTCTAATTTTGTTCATCATTGCATCTTTTTATGAAATTCCGAAGAGCACCCAATGCACCCAGATATTGCTCATCTGGATACTACTATGACCTCTTTATAACCAAAAGGAGTAGAGAGATTGCATAGAAAGATAACTTAGTGCACTCAGATATTGACCATCTGGATACAGTTATATTCCCTGTTTTGAAAAGAGAGAGATCCAAATGCACCCAGATATTGACCATCTAGATACCGCTATGATCTCTATTTTGAAAATAAAAATATCCAAATGCACCCAGATATTGACCATCTGCATACCGCTATGTTCTCTGAACAATCTGAAAAAGAAAAACCAAGATAGAAATCCAATGCACCCAGATATCAGACCATCTGGATACCGCTATGATCTCTTGATTTTGAAAAGAAAGTTAAAACCAGGATAGAAATATAATGCATCCATATCTCAGACCATCTGGATACTGCTAAGATTCTGTTGGTAATAAACAAGAAAATAACAGAAAAAGGTTTGTGAAAATCTTTCCTAGGGTTAAGCTCAGATCATGAAATTGCATGGTTGCTAGATAAGTGAAAAAGCCTAGCACATTTATCCTAAATCATCATGGCCCTAGAATTGAAATGAAACATTCCACAAATAGAAATCAAAGAAAATAAATCATGATCCATCAGAGATACCCTCCTCATGTGGTGGATCCTGGAGTAGCATAAGAACATAACCATTAAATATAGACTGACATTTGACTGACGAGTGACCTACTCAATAGTTTGATTGTTCCTTGATTCCTCTTGATTATCTTGATTGGCTTGATTCTCTTGATAGGATTGATTGGCTTGATTGTCTTTATTGTGTCTGGTTTCAGTAATAGATGACTCATAGAAGAATGATTTTCCTTCTTTTGAGTGTATTCATCACTGTGTAAGACGATTGATTTGATTGATTGGTTGATTTAATTTGATCCTTTTGGATAGATGATCAAGCTGTGTTATATGGGCCCTGTGCTAGTTTGCAAAGCTCATGTTTTTGACATTGATTGATTGGCTTGATCACCAGTTTTCTCACTGATAGACTTGATAGCTGATAAAGTTGTGTCATATGGGCCTAGTGCTGATTCGCAACCTCATGATTTTGACATTGATTTATTTGTCTTGATCGCCCTTTGCTTTGTTGATAACCAAGTTGGTTTTATTGCTTTGAGATTTTGCAATTTTTTTATTATTTTTTATGAAGATTGATTTTTTAAGACATTTTGATTTTTTAAGGATTTTTTAAATTGCCCCCTAGTCTGGTGGACCAATTCTAACCATGGATAATCATTGGTGCTCAAAGGGGATTGTGCCTCTGGAAATAGCTTGGGTAGTCAATATTGCATGTGAAGTGCTCAAGCTTTGTTCTTTGTTATTGATGGTGAAGCTAGATTTGAACACTTGGCGCCTGTTCACCAGGTTTTCATTGAGAGAGATTATGTTTCTCTTTACTTTTTTAATTTTTTTTTTTTTTTTTATTTGTTGCCAAGGTGCCTGTTTGCCAGGTTTTTCACCAAGGTAACCTTTTGTATTATTTTATTTTTTTGGTATTTTATGGATATGTAGATGAGTGCCTTAACCATTGAGACCTCAAGCATAGAACCTATTGAGGCACATGCTATTGATGTATCTTGGGAGCTGATCTCCTTCTAGCAATTCCAATTGGTATGCCCCACTATTGCTAGATGTGATAATGACATAAGGTCCTAGCCATTTAGGCCTGAACTTTCCTAGTTTTACTCTCTTTGCTTGGTTCTTTTGATTTTTCATAAGGACAAGGTCTCCTACCTCAAAGGTTTGTGGCCTCACCTTCTTGTGATAATTCCTTCTAAGGTGATTCTGATAGCCTTGTAAATGGTTGAATGCATTTTTTCTTCTTTCTTCTAATAGCTCTAGTTCACTGAGCCTTTCTACTCTGTAGTCTTCATCTAAAATGAGGTTCTTCAATGATATTCTCAAGGATGGGATTTCCACTTCGAGGGGTAGGACCGCCTCTAATCCATATAGTAGTGAGAAAGGAGTGGCTTCTTTAGGCATTCTCATGCTAGTTCTGTATGCCCATAATGTAGGACTAAGCTGTAAATGCCAGTCTCACCTAATTCATTAACTATTTTATTCAAGATTTTCAGTATGGTTTTGTTTGTTTCCTCAGCTTGACCATTCCCTTGTGGATAATAGAATGAAGAGAAACCTTGTTTGATTTGGAACTGTTCACAAATATCTTCAACATATTTATTTTGGAAAGGTGTACCGTGATCTGTCAGGATGGTTTAAGGAATTCCATACTGACATATGATTTTGTTAAGTATGAACATGGAGATCTGCTTTCCAGAGATGTAGGTTAGGAGAATTGACCCCACCCATTTAGTGAAGTACTCAGTTGCTGTAATGACATACTTATGACCATTAGATGAGGATGGTGTAATCTTACCCACTAAGTCAAATCCCCACATAAAAGCCATGGTGAAGTGATAAGATTGAGTTCTTAGGCTAGTGCATGGATGAGGTCTCCATGAATCTAACATTTCCTACACCTTTGCACATACTTGTTTGTATCTATCTCTACTGTGGGCCAGTAGTATCCCATGCAGATGATCTTCTTTTCTAAGCTATTGCCACCTGCATGGGTTCCACAAATTCCTTCATGTACCTCATACAAAGCTCTCTGGGATTCCGTGGAAGTGAGACATCATAATAGCATTCCATCTAGACTTCTTCTATACAGATTAGTTGCGAGAAGGGTGTACCTAGAGGCTTGGCGAATGAGGGACTTCTTTTGGTTCCTAGACAAGTTGGGAGGTAAGACACTACTTTGGAGGTAATTGTACACATCATGGTACCATGGGGTTTCAGGACCAACAAGGACACAGGCTGATTCTTTAATTGGTTCTTGATGTGATTGCATCATGAGTTTCTCTACGAGAAACTGGAATTTGGTTTTGTTTCCTGGCATATCAATCAAGGATGCTATGGTAGCCATCGCATCTGCATCTTTGTTTTGAGCCCTTGGTACTTGCTCGATTGAGATGAAATGGAACTTAGCATGCAACCTATCAACCTTCTCTCTGTATGGTATTAGCTTCTCCTATTTTTTCATACAGTCATTATTTACTTGGCTAATGACCAACTGTGAATCTCCATAGAATTTGAGGTTCTTGATTCTAAATTATATTGTCGTCTTTATTCCAATGACTAGAGCCTCGTACTCAGCTATGTTATTTTTGCATGGAAAGTTGACTCTGAAGGATTTGGGAATTGCATCATTGTTTAGAGTGATGATTATTATCCCCGCTCATGCACCATGGTTTGTGCATGATACATCAAAGTATAGTTGTCATATCTCTATTTCCTGTTGTAGTGTCAAAATAGACTCATCTGGATAGTCAGATATGATAGGCTGATGTACCTAAATAGGTGCCTCTTCTAGTTGATCCACAATCAATTTCCCTTTGATGGCTTTTTGTCTACGTATTATATATCATATTAACTTAGGATCATTACCCACTTCGTGAGTCATCTGGTGAGTTCTGTTTTGCTTAGTAGATACTTGAGGGGATCAATGTGCACTATAAGCTTGGTTTGATGGCTCAACATGTAATCCCTCAGCTTCTGGGAAGCAAAGACTACTGCTAGGCATGATTTTTCAATTGGAAAATAGTTGAGCTCATAGCCTACCAAGGTTCTTCTGAGATTGTAGATAGCTCTCTCCTTTCCTGTGTCATCATGTTGTGCTAAAAGTAATCCTAGTGCTGACTCAGTTGCTAAGATGTATAGAAGTAATGGCCTGCCTTGAATGGGTGGCACCAAAATGGGAGATTTTAGTAGATAGTCTTGGAATATCTAAAATTCTTTCTCTCATTATTTTGTCCATATAAATGTTAAATCCTTGTGTAGTAGATGCTGGAATGGATGGAACTTGTCTGCCAATTGAACTATGAAGCGCCTGATGGATTGGAGCCTGCTTTGTAAACCCCTTAGTTGCCATAGGTTATTTGGTGGTGGCATGTCTAGTATTTATTTAACTTTCTCTGGATCTACCTCTATTCCTCGATGTGACACAATGAATCCCAAGAGCTTCCCTATGGTGACCTTGAAGGCACACTTTTTTGGATTTAACCGGACCTTGTATTCTTGCATTCTGTCTGTATAGTAAAAAAAATGGAAGCACTTCCATTGTAGACTAGTTTAGCCTTTTGAATAAGTGGTTTGGGGTCATTTCAAGCACCTTGAATGGGTCTCTGACTTGGATCTATCTTTTTCCCCTATTCTGCCCCATTTCCCACTTTTCTCCAGCTTGTTTCTGACACCCTAAACTGCAAACTGGGATTTTTGACCTCAGGGTCAAAATAGACCTTTCTAGGTCAAGGTTGACCTTGATCTTGACCTAGGTCAAGGTTGAAATTGACCTTGACCTAGGTCAAAATTGACCTTTTTCTGACCTAAGGTCCAAATTTCAAGTTTCTGGGGTTTCCGGATGTCGGGCTTCAGAAAGAATTAATTCCCGCTTCTGGGTCGGCTCTTTCGGTCTTCGGAGCAAAAATTATTAAATTATATTTAATATAGGTCCTCTTCTAGGGGTATAGGTCTAATTGGAATTTAATTCTCCTATGTAGGCCTCTCTAGAAGATTGTTCTCTAGATTCATACATAAGGAAGCTTTCTTCTCTCAATTTCTCTAACCATGATCATCAACTATCAAAGACTTAAGAAATGAAATCTAAAGGTGAAGAAGCAAGCCAAGCATCCATTGAAGCATTAATCTATTCTCAATCATTCAAGCACCTCTCAAGCACCCAATTCATCAAGGAGATCCATTGGTAGGCATTGAAGGATTCAAGCTCTATGGAGCCCTCTTGTTGAAGATTTCTCCATCCACATTCCTCCAAGCCTCCTCCTATTCAAAAATCCATTCAAGATTGGTGTTGAAGATCTACAAGAAATTTATTTGAGACATCCTACATTCTACATTCTACATCCTACATTCATTTGGTTCATACATACTTGTGGATACATGGATTCGAATCTGCCGCAAGGGTTTCCATACAAGAAAGGTGAATTTGTTCATTTACTTTGTTTTATTTATGCAATTTCAATTATAATTTGAGGTTAATTCCAAAACTGGGGGTTGACCAAGGAAAACCCTCCCAACAAACAAACCATTTTTCTTGTAGGGACAGGTTTAGAAAAATGAGTTGGAGTGCAGATTTTGATACCATTTTCGACAGACTATCAAGATCTGGAAACAAATTTTCTGTCAGAGATTTTTAGGTCAGAATTAGAGGTCAATTCTTCCCTAGGTCACAATTAAACTCTGGGTCAATGGTGACATTGACTTGAGGGTCAAAATCAGAACTGCCTCAGATCGAAAAAGGATTTCTAGGTTTTGTTTGTCTTTGCATTTCTATTCTAGATCTAGTTGCATATTTTCCAGAAACTCAGTGTAGACCCCCGAAAACAACATTCTTCAGATCTATAAAATTTTGAGGTTAGTACTTTTCTCCTATTCATTTCAATTAAAGTTCTTAATCTTTCTAAATTGATCACAGATTATTTTCTATAAAACAGAATCTAAGGTCTTCCTTTTTGCTCTCATTTCCAATAGATTGATTCATTTATGCATTGATCCTTCCTTTGTGTATTTGAGGTTAAAAGGAACATCTTACTTATCCCTTACATTTCAATAAACTTTCTAATTCCAAATGTAACAACACAACTTTACCTTACATTAAGGTATCATCACCCTATTTCTTATGTTACATTTTGTTGAACCCGCGATAGACAACTCTTTTTTTTTGGTGTTAGATTTACATTTTTATGTGAGATCTTACATGCATATTAGATTATCTTTCTTTTATGTTCTTGCATTTAAATTTCAAAAATTAAAAATCAAAATCTTGTGTTGACTAAATTAGTTCATTTGCATTGCATTGGTGTATGAGCTTTACTACTATTAGTCCTACTTATAGTATCCCAATTAGAAAAATTCATAGACTTATGGGTTCCTTTGATCCGGAATCTTCCTCTCCTTTCCTTAGGATCCTAGATGACAATTAAACCACTCATGATTCCAATCTTTCTATGGAACATAACTCTTCTCACTCATCTCATGATGAGGATGATGCTTTAAGAGTTCCTCCAGAACAAGTCCAAAAAATTTCAACAGAACTTGATAAAATGGGAAATTGGCTTATTCAAGAAAACCATAATCAATATTCCATCCAATATATAAAGGCTCTTAAGAAAGTCCTTTAGGATAGTGATCAAGGTGTTAATCTCTTGTGTGGTATCATTCATATTGTGCATTTGAATGTTAAACCTTTAGTTAAAGAGGCTCAAGATATAGGATTCACTCCTCTTGTCACTAGTGAGGGACCTTCTTTTGTTCCTTTACCTATGATTCCTACTTACACTCCTCCTTTGATGACTACATCTCTTCCAATTTCATCTATTCCTGTGAGTGTTCCACCAGTGTCTCTACCTACCTCACAACCTTCATATCATAGTGTGCCTTTTACTTATTCCAATCCCCTTCCAACTATGGTTCCAAGTGTTCCACCAGTTGTGTCTTCCATTCCTGTCACTTCCTACACTTTTCCTAGTGTTCCTAATATTTCTATGCCACCTATTTCCTCTAATGATTCCACAATTATTAGTTTGGCTCAAGCTATGTCATCTTTACAACAACAACTTGCATCTTTAACCCAATCCAAATTTAGCATTCCTACATGTGACATGGGTAGTCCTTTATCCATACACATTATTCATGCTACTGTCCCTCAACAAGATGATATGCATCTTCTTGAGAATTACAATGGTAAAGGAGATCTTGTTACTCACGTTAAAACATTTCAAATCCTTTGTAGTGATTATGTTCATGATAAGAGGATTTTAGCTAAGTTGTTTGCTAGAACTTTTCATGATAAGGCCTTGCAATGGTATTGTTCTTTACCTCCTTATTCTATTGATTCTTTTCCTAAAATTTCTAATACCTTCATCCAATAATTTCAAAATAACATTGGTTCGCAAGTTTCCTTAACTAATTTAATGCATTGTAAACAAAACATTAAGGAAAAATTGACTGATTTTCTTGGTAGATTTAAGCATTTGTATGCTCAAATTTCTTATCCTATTTCTGATATTGATATTCAACATATGTTTATTTCAAATTTACAAAAATATATTAGAGATAAGATTATGCTTACTGAATTTACCGCTTTTCAACAACTTTGTGCAACACTTCATCATTATCAATTACAAGTGAGTCAATTTGAGAGAAACACTCCAATGGATCATGTTCTAGTTGATAAGAGTGATGCTACTCCTAATCCTAATAAGTTTCAGAAACCCAATAACTATGTCAAGATTAATAAACAGACGAATGCAGTCACCGATCAAGTTGTTGTTGCATCCAACAATGCCACTTCTACATCCACTGCTTTCCGTATGAATCGTACGTTTACTCCTCTCTCTGAATCTTTACATTCTATTATGAGTAGGTTGTTAAGTGGTAATATGATTACCTTTCCTCCTATTTGACCTCTTCTCCCTACCACAATAGCATCAAAATCCTTTGATTCTAAAGCTTTTTGTCAATACCATCAACATAATGACCATGATACTAAAAAATGTTATTCTCTAAAGCATAAGGTTCAAGACTTAATCAATTCTACTACTTTATTTGTTGATAATTTTGATGGTAATGGGAACAAATTTGTCTCTCCTCCTAATCAAAACCTTCAAATCTATACGAATCCTTTACCTACACATGATACTAATACAATCACTCAACCATCTTCTGTGGATATTATTTATGATTCAAAGATGGATGATCTTAATAACATTGTTAATCATATGGAGTGCGCTGTTTCACCTCAACCTACTATTCAAGATCCTTGCCTCCACTTCAACTTCAAGTTCCACCTAAACCTCAGAAAAAAACTAAGGATAAATGACCTAGGGAACTCTCAATTACCTTTGATGATTCTAAGACTATTAAGGCTCCTGATGGTCCCCTTTATATTTATGCTAGGATTGCTAAGATACCTATGCATGGTTTTCTTGTGGATCCCACATCTTTAATAAATATCATTACTATGGAAAACCTTTTTATGAAAAACCTACAATGTGATTGTTATGATGCATCTGATGCATGAATCCAAACTTGTAATGGTTTTCTCTATCCTTCACTTGGTTCTATTAACTTTCCTATTGAACTTTGTGGTAAAGTTGTAGATACTACCTTCATTGTCATTCCCACTTCTCATCAATTTCAAGTCAAATTTGCTTTGCCTTGGATAACTGTTATGCATGTTGTTGCTTCTCCTATTCATAAGTGTATTAAGTTCATTCATAATGGAGAAGTGAAAATGATTAATCATAGTTTGTACCAACCTTCTAGGCCTAGAGATTGTGCTACTCTTGATTTCTTTTGGCCTTAATTACCTAATTCATGTACTCCTCACCCTGATAACCTTTTTCTTTCATATCAAGCCTATAAACATTGCAATATTGTCGAGTTAAGCATGCCTCAGATAGATCTTAACCATGGTCTTTTTCCTACTCCTTTCACACCTCCTTTATCCATTATAGCTAGCTCTATTACTCAATCTCCCAGTGTTGCTTCTCAGCATACTGTGAATCCTACTAATCGTCCTATAGAACATGTGAAGGACCCCATTGTTATTCCTCCTATTCCTCAACATGTGTCAAACAAAGAAAAGCATAACAAATATAGTAATGAACGTCATAAGAAGTGTAGAGCTAATGCTAGGGCCCGTACTTTGGTTCTTCAAAATTATTTACCTTCTTTTGACCAACCTATGCCTAATGTGTTGGAAGAAGTTAATGCTAATAATGATGTTAAGATGAATGATTATGATGATCCTATTCACATCTTAGATCCTATTTTAATTAATCTTGTTGAGGAGGATACTCTTGACGATCCTATTGATCCTAGTGCTAAATATGAGACCATCAATCTTGGTACTAATTTACCTCATATGCTTTCAACTCAATTGATAATTACACCTACTATCAAACAACATGATTCTCAAGAGGATCCTTGTTTGGAACTAGCTATTATTCTTACTATATTGGATATAGTCCCTCTTGCGAGTTTCCCACCTTCCCTAAATGATATAAACCAAGATGGGGAGAGTCGGCGATGTAATTGATTGGCTTTCCTTCATGGTAGCCCTTTTTGTGTTTGCCTAATGTATTGTGCTTCTCCCATAATGTTTTACTAAATGTTTGTTAGACACTTTTATATGACCCTTGTTACTTTGTTGGTGCAAGGTGATAAAGGAATCAAACCTATTGTACAATTCCTCTATATGTATCTTTACTCTTCTATATGTTGTTTTCATGTTATATTGTACTTGTGCTATTGTTTGTAAATGTTTTCCTTGTGTAGTTCTCTTGGATCTGCGACATGGTAGCACTGATTCTTTTTAGTATCCATGTTGTGGTCCAGACTCTTCTTTGTATCTCTTGAGTTTTCTTTCCTCCATTGTGATTGTAGTTCTATTTTATTTGGGGAATGATGTCAATTCATTTGCAATAATATAGTATATATATATATATATATATATATATATATATATATATATATATATATACATTTTATCTTATGATCATACTGACCCCACAGTAGGTAGATCCCTTCTGTGTTCTTTGTATTTTTATGTGGTATATCCCTTGATTTGTCTTTGTTTGGGGATATCTTGTAGTGGAAATGTAATCAGAGTTATTTATGTTTCCGTTAAATCCATTGCTCTTGTTAAAGTGTTATCAATGACTTTAACGTGGGGGCATACACTCTACTCACTTTTTGCACACACACACTTTTCAAAATATTTTCAAACTTAAAATTTTCTCCCTTTATGGATTAAAGACTAATCTTTAAACCATGGATTTTTACCTTATAGGATCTCTTGATCCCTCTAGTTTAAATTTATACAGATCTCTTGATCCATCCAGTTTCAATTTACAATGTTTTGATCCCTTAAGATCAAAAGGTGTCATTAAGACTGGATCTCCCTGATGGGTTGACTAGTGAGTAACCACATTCACTAGGTGGTTCAACTCCAACTTTCCAGTTGCACTATTTTCTTGTGTGGTTCACAATGGGACATAAGTTCTCATTGGGCAAGATAATCACACCCTCTCTCTCTTTCTCCTTAACTCACGATGTCTCTCTTATCATGATCTTAGGGTTGATAAAGACTTAATTCCCTGGGGCCTTGAGGATTCCTTTGTCCCTTTTGATTTCAATAAGATTATATGTTTTTCATGATCTCCTTTACCAAGAGTTTGCATTGAGTCCATACTCTTGCTAAAGTGGGGGCTAAATGTATAGGTTAAAAATGAAATCACTTCCATTATAGACTAGTTTAGCCTTCTGAGTAAGTGGTTTGGGGTTATGTCAAGTGCCTTGAATGGGTCTCTGACTTGGATCTGGATTTTTCCCTTGTTCTGCCCCATTTCCCACTTTTCTCCAGCCTGTTTTTGACACCCTAAAATACAAACTAGGATTTTTGACCTTAGGGTCAAAATTGACCTTTCTAGGTCAAGGTCGACCTCAACCTTGACCTAGGTTAGAATCAACCTTTTTCTAACATAATCTCCAGATTTCAAGTTTTTAGGGTTTTCGGATGTCGGGCTTCGGAAAGAATTAATTCCCGCTTTTGGGTCGGCTGTTTTGGTCTTCGAAGAAACAATTCTTAAATTATATTTAATATAGGTCCTCTTCTAGGGGTATATGTATAATTGGAATTTAATTCTCCTATGTAGACCTCTCTAGAAGATTGTGCCCTAGATTCATATATAAGGAAGCTTTCTTCTCTCATTTTCTCTAACCATGATCATCCACTATAAAAGACTTAAGAAGTGAAATCTAAAGGTGAAGAAGCAATATTTGAAGCAAGCCAATCATCCATGGAAGAATTCATATATTCTCAAGCATTCAAGCACTTCTCAAGCACTCAATTCATCAAGGAGATCCATTGGTAGCCATTGAAGGATTCAAGCTCTATGGAGCCCTCTTGTTGAAGATTTCTCCATCCACATTTCTCCAAGCCTCCTATTCAAAGATACATTCAATATTGGTGTTGAATATCTACAAGCAATTGAATTAAGACATCCTACATTCTACATTCTACATCCTAAATTCATTTGGTGCATACATACTTGTGGATACATGGATCTGAATCCGCCATAAGGGTTTCCATACAAGAAAGGTGAATTTGTTCATTTACTTTGTTTTATTTATGCAATTTCAATTATAATTTGGGGTTAATTACAAAACTGGGGTTTGACCAAGGAAAACCCCTCCCCCCAATAAAAAAACCATTTTTCTTGTAGGGACAGGTTCAAAACAGCGAGTTGGAGTGTAGTTTCAAATACCCTTTTTGGAAAACTATCAGGATCCGGAAATAGATTTTATGTCAGAGATTTTTAGGTTAGAACCAGAGGTCAATTCTGCCCTAGGTTAGAATCAGAAATTCTGGGTCAATGGTGACATTGACTTGAGGATCAAAATTATAACTTTCTAAGATCGAAAAAAGATTTCTGGGTTTTCTCCGTCTCTGCATTTCTATTCCAGACCCAATTGTATATTTTTTAGAAACTCAATGCAGACCCCCAAAAACAATATTCTTCAGATCTGTAACATTTCGAGGTTAGTACTTCTCTCCTATTCATTTCAATTAAAGTTCTTAATCTTTCTAAATCTATCACAAGTTCTTTTCTATAAAATGGAATCTAAGGTCTTCCTCTTTGCTCTCATTTCCAATAGATAGATTCATTTATGTTTTGATCCTTCCTTTGGGGTTAATCAATTTGGATCCTTCCTTTGTGTATATGATGTTAAAAGGAACATCTTACTTATCCCTTACATTTCAATAAACATTCTAATTTAAAATGTAACAACACAAATTTACCTTACATTAAAGTATCATCACCCTATTTCTTATGTTACACTGTCAAATATGGGTCCCAACACATATAGATGATATTTTCTGAGCATCGACTTGGAAAGTATGTTATCGACATAGTCCTCCATTTTTTTGTAAATGAGATCATGGAAGATGGTTGTCATGGCCCTCTTCTATTTTGGTCCCACATTTTTTAAACCGAATGGCATGACATTCCAATAGTACTTGTGTTCCATGCACATGTGAAAGCCATTTTGTGTTGGTCTTTTGGTGCAATCATTATATGATTATATCCTTAAAATCCATCCATGAGTGATAGAATCTGATGTCCTACTGTGAAATCTACTATCATGTCGATGTTTGGTAAAGGAAAGTCATCCTTGGGACAAGCTTTGTTTAGATCTCTAAAATTTGTGCAGATGCATATTTGATCTCTATGCTTGGTTACTGGTACCAGATTTGATATCTAGCCTATGTATGAGATTGGTCGTATAAATCCAGTATCTAGGAGTTTCTTCAGCTCTTCTTTGACTAGTAATGCAACATGCGGGTTTATCTTTCTTAGTTTTTGTTTGACTAGTTTGGTATTGGGTAGGAATGGGAGATGATGTAACACAAGCTCTAGATCTGGGCCTAGCATGTCTGAGTAGGACCACGCAAAGTTGATTTGCCTTTCCTTGAAGAAGCTGATGAAATTCTCTCATTCTTCTAGAGTGGGTGATTTTTCCAAGTAGATATTCTTTGAATTCTTGTCATCACCCAAGTTGAGTTCTCCTATTTCTTCCTCTAGTAGTGCTAACTTTTCCTCTGTCAAGGGGAGGAGTTCTTGATTTCTATCTTCTAGTGCCTCAGTGAGGTTTTCACTAGAAGATACGTCTTTTTTTGTCCTTTTGTCATTTTTTGTGTCAGTGAGCGCCTTGCGGCTTTCACTTACTAATGATTCTTTTTTTCTTTTTACTTTTCTTTTTTGACTAGAAAGAGGTGCTTCCTCCCTGAAATATGCTGATCTATCCAAGTAAATAGAGAAACTAGGCTTGTGGTCCCCTGATGGCATTCCTTCTCTAAGTCCCATGAAGTTTACGATAGCCTCATCATTTTCGAAGAGATCTATATCAGGTTGTCCTTGTTGATCCCATTCTATCCATTCTGCATGTACTAGACATAGTTCCTCATGGTGGGATGACTATGTTTGGTTAAGTGGGACAATGGTGATGGTTCTGATGAACTAGGAATGTGATGTGGATGCCCTACCCAGGGAATTGGTATTGATATGTCTATCGATGAATGGCTTGTCCTCTATGGTTAATTGGTTAAACATGTCCTCAAGGTGTATAGTGTTGACTGACCAAGGGTAATAGTCTGGGATTGATTGTTCGGAGTTGTGGATGGATCTCCACTTGTACTCATGGGAGTCAGTTTCACTAGAATGCTCATCAAATGTCTCACTTTCCTCATTATTGTGGATTTCTTGGTTGAGGGTTAGTTGGGAGTAAGAAGTTCCCACTTCAGACTGCAATAACTGTTGTAGTGTATTGTTGATCAAAGCATGTTCTGGGTTTTTCCCCCGGTGTAACTCTACTACTTTTTCTTGATCAATGGGTATGTGTCAGGTGGTAGGAATGGTTCCATTTTTCCCATAGCCTAACCCTCTCTTGTTTCTCTGGGTTGGTGGTAAAGACAATTCCATTAATCCTTGTTGTCTTTCCCCCAGACCAGTCGAACCATCATGCTCAAACCTTTGCAACATTGTATAGCTAGCCCCATATGTTGACATAGGTTTGGGTGCTTGAAGTGTGTCTTGTGGGTCTTGATACAACCATGTGTTAATATCTAGATCAAATGGGTTTTATTTCGCAATGTCCCCCCACTTGAAAAAGGTGGTGGGTGGACACCTAAAAAGAATAGGTTCTAGGGTTTCTGTTGTGGTCACTGGTTGTGGCATGCCATATGACCTTGGGCTCTGAGGCATGTTGGTGATAGAAAAAGTTTCCTCGTAGCTGTATTCACCACATCCTTTGTCAGTAATTGATATTTTTCATGCTCTTCTTGTTTCATCCTTGGGAATTGAATTCAAGGTGGAAGGGATACTTGACTCTTGGTTTGATGGGCCCTGGTTGTCAGTACTGCTTTTGACAGTATTGCAGTATTGGAAGGGGTTTGGATCTTCTTCAATAATGATTTATGTCCCCTGGTGTGGGAATTTGATGCACTTATGATATGTGGAGGGTACATCTTACATCTCATGGATCCATGGTCTTCCTAGTAACATGTTGTATCCCAATTCTAGGTCTAGGATCTGGGAGTGTTCTTGACAATTGGGCCTATCCTGATTGGTAGTATGATAATACCTTTGGATGATATCTCTTCTTTATCATAGGCCCTGATATTGATCCTTCTTGTGATGTCAATACTAGATTCAGAGTAGCCTAAGTGCTTGATTACCTTCAAAGTAAAAATGTTTAATCTAGCCCCACCATCAACGAGAAATCTTTGGATTAAATGTTTGTGAACCTGGATGAGCAAGTGCAAGGGGTCATTGTGTAGAGGCTTGTGTGGTGGCACATCATGGTCTGTGAAGGTTGCATGCTTGTTGGCTTCTATGTGGTTCACCATTGTTTGAAAGCTCTAAGGGATTATGTCCCTTGGGATAGCTACTTTTTGAAGTGCTTGGTCAAGTGATTGCTTGTGTTGTGGGGATATGCGCAAAAGGTCAAACATGGATATTTGGGTAGGTGTGCACTTTAGCTAATCTACGAGGCTTGTATATGGATCTAAGGTTGTAGGAGGGTTGAATGGTGTAGCAGATGAGGAAGGCACTCCTTTCAAGACAAATTTTGTACGACGCGTGGCTACAACACATTTATCACCTTGGTCTCTTATAGTAATGGTAGCCACATGGCTATCTGAAGGATTTATGAAGTTGATAGTGTTGTCACTATTGGCATAGGTGTAGTTTACCTATTTTGAGTGTCCACCAAACCTGGAGGATTTCTCTTTATTGTGATCATGGAATGTGTCATTGAATATCATATGATCAGTAGTGTCTTTTGTTTGGGTGTTGGTTATATCGATGACCCTTGTGTCAATCAGATCTTGGATGACATTTTTCAATCAATAATAGTTGGGTGTTTTGTGTCCCTTCACTCGATGAAATTAATAGAAATCATTACCATTGTACCACTTTGGTTTGATTTCACCATGTTCCTACTCTCTGATTTTAGGAAGAGTGGTATTGTTGGATTGTATCAGCTTTCTTAAGGCTGATTCTATCGACTCTCCTAATGGTGTGTAATCTTGTTTTGGAAACGGAAATTGTGGTGGGCATTGTGCCTGTGGTTGATTGTTTGACACAGTGGCTTCTTGGAAAGGGGGTGGTTGGTTTTGAGTGTGTGCTTGTGGAGTGGGAACCATGGGTTATTGTTTAGTCGTAGGTGCTCCTTGTAGTGACACTTTTGGTTGGGCGTAGTTGACCATTTTCACATCAATGACACCATCACTGGTGACATTTTTGTTTTTATTCCACCATTTAGCTTTATCCATTGTAGTCTTGTTTGTGTTCTTTTGGGTAAGATCTGCAAGGATGCCTCATTTGACCAAGTTTTTCTCATAATGAATTCCTTGTTTGATGAGTTGCTTGAAGTTTGGAGCTAGCTGCAATTCTGTTGTAAATGCCATATCTAGAATTATATTGTCAAAAAACATCACTATGAGCTCTTGCTTGGGTATGTCATATGTGATTTTGCTTTCAATATTCCTCCTTCTTTGTATGAATTTTACAAAGGACTCTCCATATTTTTTCTTGATTTCACAAAGGTCCTTGATCCTGACCTTGCACTTGATGTTGTGATGGAAGTGAGTGATGAAATCTTCAGCCAATTCACCCCAAGACATAATGCCATGAAGTAAGTGTGAAAGCCATTCCATTGCTAGTCTGACTAAGCTTTGTGGGAATAGTCACATTAAGTATGTCTCATCATGTGCGACTTCGATGCAACTAGCAAAGAATTATCAAATATGTTTAATGGGGTTGGTCCTGCCCCTGTATTTATAAAATTTTGGTACCAAGAAGTGAGTGGGAAATGGAGACATGTATAGAGAGTGATCAAAGGGGTATGTGTATAAATCCTCTGTGGTGTAGGATTTGGTTTGCCCTTGATTTTTCATGTGCATCATTTGGATTAGCATGTTTGTCTAGGACTGAGGATTATTTGTGACATTGTACCTCTGTGCTGTAGTAGGTATGAGGCTGTACCTTTGTGTCCCTTGAGTTGGGACATACGATCTAGTCTTGGGGACTTGATATTGGTTCCCCAACATGTGATTCTGATAATAGGGCATGCGATTGGCCCAAGATTGATTCTGTTGTGTTTGTTGTTGGGGTTGAGGTTGTTGTTGCTGCTGAAGTTGGGATTGCTGTTGTTGGGGTTGAGGTGTTAGGGTTTGATAGATCTGGAACATTATAAGAATAAACAGTTATATGCAAAAACAAAAGAAGAATAAAATGACCACAAATAACATATAGATTTAATGTGGTTCACCCAAAACCTAGGCTACATCCACCTACACAGTCATCCAACCTTTCTTTTATCCCAAAAAATAGTACACCAACATTACAATGCATTATGCATCTCAGCCCCTGATAACATGTATTTTAGGGAAACCTCTAAAATCAACCATTTTAGGGTTTTACAATGTCACCACAATATATACACCCACTACATAATCATTCACCACAATATCAACATGAGGTTGTTGTTTCTGGGTTTGTTTTGGTCCCTATAAGAGCAAAGGTATAACCCTAGGTTGGCATTGACTAAAAGTCAGACCCACAGAGATGGATCCCTCTGGGAGTGATGTATTGAGCCCAAGGCTAGTAGAGAGTGGCTGTAGTAGCGAAATAATTGCAAAAGGGTTATTTCTTGTTGATGGTATTAAGGTCATAACATGAGAGCTTGACTGAAAAGGCCATGAGGCTGAGAGTTGAGGTAGACTAGTGACCATGGGTGCACTTAGTTGGGAGCCCGTCATGCTTTGCATGGAAGATGTGCTTGCTTGGTTCACGGAGCTAGTCTGATTGGGCATAGTCTATACTAATGTTGCTGTCATCAAGGATGAGAATATTTGAGATATCACAGGTTCTATTGGAGAGGGTCGAGTAGTGTTTTGACCTACAAGAGGGTTTTCGGGCCATATGATTGATACATTGAATTCAACAGGGAGTTTTAATCCCTTCTTAATCAACATGGCTAAGAAAAATTCAGGATTCCTCTCTACAACAACATCAAAAACTTGTGTAGAATAGGCATGCTCTATGTCTTTGAGCTCCTCCTCTATGACATCATGGAACAATGTTGGTCTATGGGGATTCTCAATGAAAATAACAAGACTGGTATTTCTGAAAGGGTCATCCTCTCACTCTTGTTCCCAAGAGGGAAATATATTAACATAAGACTCATCAGGTTGAGTTTTAGCCTTCAACCTAGTGTAAGGCCCTCCATAAGGTGTGTGAGACATAGTGTTGTCTAGATTTTGTGACTAAAATAAGTGATATAAAGAAAACAGAAAAGCATAACCTTTCTAGGAGAGTCTGAGTTATGTTTGGACAAGGGTAATTCTAAGGACAGATGTTGATTTATATTGATCTCAAAGACTTGGTGATGTAAGAATAGGATTCTTGACTATTGCCTAGGGAAAAGTCACTGATAAAGATATGATGATTTTAGATAACGAGATCAAGATATTTTGAGTCTAAACTTTTGAACTAACTATGCTTGGATGATAATTGTGCTTTCAAAGAATGTATGATCTTTAAATTTTAGAGATTCACACAATGTTCTTTGCATTTTTCTAGGATAGACACTGACCTTTTACACAAATTGAAGAGTCTTTTCAAGGTTTTTAGGTAAAATAGGTGTTTTTAAAGTCTCCGGTTAAGTGTGACAAACTTTCACCAATTGCAGTAAAGTGACAGGTTGATTGCAGTAATCTATCACCGATTGCGGTAATAAACAAGTCAAGTGCGGCAATAAAACTGATGATTGTGGAAAAATTCTGTCAATTGTGGCACAATGTAGATAATTGCGGTAAAGGGGAGACAGTCTAAAAAAAGACTCAAAAATTGGTTTCGTTGTTTGATAAAGCCGACTTTTTTTGAAACAAGGCTTTGATTTGCAGAACAGTTTTTGGACTCATTTTGACAGTTTTATTTTATGTTTGTTTTGCATTTTTTAGAGACTGGTCAAAGAACAAGTACAATGGATAATGTGTTTTATAATATAGCACTGGTTTTGATACAAGGACAAACAAATTAATCTAAGGAAAATTTGGCTTTCAAATACAATATTATAGGCCTAATGCCTGAATGTTCGTTAGCTCACACAACAAGTGTCACACTACTAGGACACGAAGGTCCACGATGTAGGTACCCATATTTTTTCCATTACCTGGCATTTTTTTTGTGCTAGTGAAGATCTCTTTGACTAACACAATACCTTTGAACACATATGTTGGGAATCTTGGGGGGAAATTCTGCAACCCCTTGTACTATAATAAGGTATCTGTTTGGAGGTGAATTGGGTTGGCCTCTATTTTAACAAGGTTGTAGTAAGGTTCCGTGGTGTCTATCCAATCTATTTGTACATGTGTGATTCACTTAAGAGCCTAGTTGACCATGTTGGCTCCTTGGGGATATTCACCCGATCCAAACTATCATCAACACACCTCGCCCGAGCTTGGCTAGATATAAAATGGAAATTTGGTTTGCATCTTGTTTATATACCAGTCGGAAGGATTACCAATTTAAGGTCATTCTCCGAGGAAGAAGCACATTCCCCAGACAAGCCTTTCTAAAGAGTATAAAGGTGTTTTAATCTAACAGATTGTGAAAGTGCACCAAAGACTCAAGACACAAGGTTAATCGATTAAACCCCAAAGATTGAAATGTGAACTAAGCTAATCACCATTACAAGAACAAGTACTTAGTTTTAAGCCTAAAGTAGTTGAAGATTGCTTATTTGGTTTTTTTACACCAAATTTGAAATATTGTTTTCCTTTGTTCAATTCCTAACCTCCACGTCAATTTTAAGCACCAATATGGAAATGTGAGGTTCAAGATGTTTGCATGCAATGTTCTTTTTAAGCACTAAAATGATAATTGAATTGATTTTAGTTGCTATTTTAAACTTCTCCTCGCCATAAGCTATCAACAAATGTGGTTAGTACCAAAAGTGTCTAATTAAGAATTGAAGAATAACCCACAACTCCAGAATTGTTAAGTGTGCTAAGATTGATTGTGACTTTTTACTTAGCTGTGAAACATTTGATTGAATCTAGATATTTGTTGTATGCTTCGCTTTGATCTTCCATTATGATGGCTAAGATGGCTCTTTGTTGTGTTCGATAGTTTGTGGTCCTTATTATGGCCACTCTTAGTGATCTAGCACCTGGGATGCGTCTAGTTACCTTTTTGGTCATTCGTCATTGATCAATCCTGTAGAAAATAGAGAAAACAATCAGACTATGACACAAAAATAGTGATGTTCTATTAGATTTGCAATAATTCTATCAATTACAGTAATCTTCTGTCGATTGCGGTAGAGTTCTGTCAGTTGCGAAAATCTTTTGTCAATTGCGGTAAAGCACTTTTAACTTCGGCAAAATGTTGTTGATTGCAGTACAGATCAGCCGATTGCGACACTCTGTGCGATTGTGGTAAACTAGTAACAATTATGGCACAGATCGGTCAATTGTAGCACATAGAAAGAAAATAGATTCATGAATAATGATAGAAAATTATTGTGAAATCTAAACCAGATGATTGCAGTAATATTCTGTCAAGTGCGATAAAATACCAGCGATTGCAAAATTACAAATATATTGAGAAAAGAATTAAAAAAAAGAATTATGCAACTGCATGACCATGGCCAAAATGTTTTGTCTGTCATCTACAAGTGATATTCAGGCTGTTTGATTCATGTTGAGTTCACCAAAATGTACACATGGATCGAGGTCTATCACCCAAGCTTGAATTAACGAGGGGTTAGTAATACCGATTTGCAATGGGGGAAATCAGTATAATAAATACTAATAACAAAACTAGGAATCAATGGAATAACAAGCAATAAAGGAGGTACACAAATGAATGCAAACCAACAATGCTCAAAGCTTCTATTGTCTCTCTCTACTCCTTCTGAAATGTTGTTTGTGTGATTGTCAATATCAGTGTGGGTAGCATCTATGACTTGGTAGCATCGAGAATATGATATTGAATTGCTTTGATCACAAGATATCTTGATGCTTGAACCAATCTGACAGAGTAATGACACACATGATCTTGAAATCCTGGATCCTTCAAATAGTTATGAAGGGTTTGTTATATAGGAATTGAGAATGAGATGAATGATTGAGATCAATCCTGGAGATAGGAGGATGAACGGTTGAGATCAAAGGGAGCTGGAGAAGCCATCAGTAAACTCCACCTCTTCAACTAGGAGAGAGGAGATAGAGTTTAGTTAACTGAAGAGCTAATTTTGAGTTACCTTTAGAATTGAAGAGGTGGGTGGATTAACCCATGTGAACTAAAGAGGTGGGTGGAGTAACCCATGTGATCTAATTGAGAGTTATCTCTTTGAACATAAATGAATCTTTAATTCATTTTTGTAATTAAAGTTTTCAACATGTGAGATAATTGAATTCTTTTTGGTTTAGAATTGCATTGTTGAATAAAATTAAATTAATTTAATTGGAAGAATTTAATTAGTAAGTTTAAATATTTCAATTTAAACTTTAGGAAATTGACTTTAATTAATTAGTTAATGGAGATTAATCAATTAAGGTTAATCATTTAAATATAATTAATTATTTAATTAATTTTGGGGATTTGATTAGATGATTTGGGGAATGAATTTAGAATAAAATAGATGATTAATTAATGATTAAAAAACCATTAATTAATAGATGAAAATTAGTGTTTTTAATGTAAGGTCGCAAGTATGTCCATTTTAGGGTGTGTACAGTAACATTTGCTTCCAAATTTTTTGAAATACTTAATTGTAGGTGCTCTTTTATGCCATAACTCATATGATGTCTTTCCATACTTCTTTCGATATAAAACTATGTTCAGTGTGTACACAACAATATGTACTGCTTCCCTCTAGTATATTTATGGTAAAATTGCTTCCTTCAACATTGTTCTTGTTGCCTCTTGAATTACTCGATTCATCCTTTGCACTAAACCATTCTATTGTGGTGTTCTAGATACTAAAACTATCTCGTAATGCCATGTTTCTCACAGTAACTTTCTGTAATCAAGGTAATAATGATCTGTAGAAAACCTACAATAACATCAAAATCTCGACCACAAGGAGATCTATTAGGAAGCTAGTGTTCCCAATATTGAAAGAGGAAGCAAATAAACAACATGCATAATCATCAAATCATAATGAAATTAATTAAAACATATGAAAATGCAAACCAAAAGTCCTCCTTCATTTTTTTTTCCTTCTCTATGCAACGTGGGCTCTAAGAAATGAGTGCTTGATCTTCCAGCATAATAATTCAAGACAATTATGGTTTATAAATTCAAAGAATTAGCTCTCTATTTATAAGATTTTTAGGGTTTCCAATCAAGATTCCATTATTGGTGGGTTGATTGCTTGTGATTGAAGAGTTGAACTCAAAGTGAGTGGGAGTTGAACTCAACTGATTGCATGTTGACAGAATAGATGGATCTGTTAAGAGGATATATTAAAGAGTTGACTGATTTGATTGAAGACTTTAACTAATGAGGTGGAGTACAGGACTAGATAGATTAAATAGATAATGAATTTGATTGATCAGTTAGGAGAGAGAATTGTGGAGTTAACTGAAACTCATAATTGGAAGGATAAATATGATTTAAATAAAGAAAATAATTTATTTATTTGCACATGTGAGGAATATTAATAAATAATTAAAATTTATTTATTTATAAGAGGAACAATTAGTTAATTAAATAAATATTATTATTTAATTATGAGAGGGAAATTGATTTAATTATTACATAAATGTAGGGGATCACCCCACAACGCAACAGTTTCCGCAAGCCTTGTTGTAAGGGTAGTTTGCTGTTTGAATCCCACCAGCCGCTGTTGCCATGCCAATTGGTGGTGGGCCCTTTCCGCGCATTGCCTGCCGACTGGGATTGATGGATGGGAGGTATAAGGATGCTAAGATAAAGCTATCACAGTTCTAACATCCAGTTGGTAGTTAGAGGATCCCGAGAGCTGGAGAGATAAGGTATCGTCCAGGGAGATATAAGGAGAGGCCATTGTTGTTGTAGGAATTGACCTACTATCTTGGTGGGGGATGTGTGTGTGCACTTAGTGGGAGGTATAAGGAGATTAGCTAGGGAGGTATAATGAGAGGTGCTGCCAGAGGATTGGGAGATATAAGGTGTGGAGAGATAAGGAGAGCCATTAGATTAGAGGTCACAACATGAGACAAAAATTGGTAAGGCATTCATGCCATAGTACTACTAATAATGTAACTTTGAGGATGAGGACCCCCATATGTGTCCTCACTGGTTCAAAGCTCCAGTCAAAAGTGATGACTGATAAAAAAAAAATTTATTACATAAATGTAATAATAATGAGAGGAAACATTTAATTAATTAATATGATAATTTAATTAAATATAATGATGTAGGTAATAATTAAATATTGTTTAATTATTTAATTACTTTATAGATGAATAATTGATGAAATAATTAGGTAATTAAATTGTTTGTTGCGCTTACCCCAACTATTCTTGATGATTCTAGGAGGAATTAAGTGCACCTGATCAAGGTCAATATTTTTATAAAAGACATGGACATCATAAATGCTCGGAATTTGTGCTTGATTATATCCCAAATATTGTCAAATATATCCTTATCTTTGAAGACAAGGATCAAGCTCGCAATGTCTTTCACTTTTTCCAAACTGTCAGTCTCCGCAACCATATAATCCTCTGGAAAGGGAATAGTATTCTCACTGTAAATACTATAGATTGCTTTTTCCATCCCACCAAGACTTCATCCATGAAAACCTTATTACAGAGGGTTATGATATCATTTTTTTGGTATTTTCACCCAAATCATACATAAGATGAAAACCCTAGCTATATCCCTATTCATTATATAGGTATATTCATAGTTAAGATACTTCTCACCCATTATCATTTCCACCAAACATCTATCCATGTCATTTAGATGTTTGTGATTTTTTTTCCACCATTCTAGTATGATCTCACCCCTGAAGGCCATTTTTCTTTCTTAAGTGATAGATACTCTCTAGTGTGCTTGCACAAGCCAATTAGGACCCTCTCTATTCCCAATTCCTTCAAGACCCTAACCCTAACTCCTAAGATCTTTCAAGCACTCTTGTAATTTATTTAGGACTTCTCCAATGCCCCTCCAAGAGGTGGAATCCAAAATGTGCTTCACTAGGGGTAACTATCAATGATACAATCTTCACTTCCTACCTCCTTCTTGGATCTATCCAAAAGCCTTTCTTGTTCACTTCACTTTTTCAGTGTTTGTAGGGGGTTCAATCACCTTCTAACACCTTCTTTTAACTTCACTTGATCCCTTTAGATTAGGGTTTCAAAATCTCCAATATCGATTCCAAGATTTTGATGCAATCTTGGCTTTTAGGCCTATTAAGCCTACTAGCCCTATTTCACTAGTTTTTGCTCAAAATTTGAAACATTACCCAAACAACCCCATAAAATGATGTAGGATTCTGACACCCTTTATGGAATTAAACAATATTATTAAGGTCTCAACTATCCAAGGCATCTGTACAAGTGATCCCTATATTTAAGGGCTTTTAGGGCTAATTGGCTTCTCAAGAACCAGTCAACTGATTTATGCCTCAAAACATGTTCAAATGGATTGGTCAAGAGCCAATCTTCTTTAGGGGTCTTTTCAAAACTCAAAGAATCCAAAAATCCACTTGGATCCATCAGTTCAATCAAACCCCTGCATTCAAACACCAAAAAATATTGGCAAACACCTAGTTAAGTTGCTCTGGACTCGCCTAGGGATTCCTCACAAAATAGAAAAGCTCACTTCCCTGCCTTCTCCTTGCATATTTACACTTTAAATAGGCTCCCCTAACATGTCCCTCAAGCTAATGATGATTCCACAATGGGGTTTCATGTGGGAGCCATTTTTTTGCACACAGTCCTGGACAAGCCAGAGACTAGCATACTTACAAAAGAATTTACAAAACACTAAGTAATGAATAGAAAGAAACTTCAAAACTATACACAATGAAAGGAAACTACCCTAATTACATGAATCCCACACTGAAATGGTGGATTCAGTCCATTAAAAGTACTAGTAAAAAAATTCTCAAACTATCTAAGAAACACCAGATATACAATGTAAAAGATGTAAACTTGTATTTCACTTCAAAAAACATCCAACCTCAGGATTTGGGATTCTTGTGGATTTTATGAAAATATTTTTGTTGATTATTTTTGTTGATGAATAGAGAAGAGAAGTGAATGGATTCTATGATAGAGATGTTCCTGTTGATGTCTTGATATTTCACGTTGTTGGATGATGTTTCTTGATTGTGTCCAATTCGTGTTGCTGGATCCTATTGGATTATGTATCAAATTTGATGAATTTCATATGGAATTTTGATGGTATTATGATTTCTTGGCTGACTTGGTAATGTAGCATGTTGCAAAAGTTTGTGACATGATTTATAGATCTGGAGCGTGTTCGAGATGTTGTTATGGATTATTTCTATGTCTTAGCTGGCATTGAATGGATCATATTGAATATTGAGATGTAATGTATTAATTTTTTGTAATCAGGTCCTTGGATGACCTAGTTGAGAGAAATTAAGATAATGTGTATATATATGTGTTAGCAGACATATTTTTCCTCTTCTGGAAATTGAATAACTAATTGGCTCTTAACCCAAATTAAGGAGAAATATACTACTAGCAATTGAGTTAATCACCTAAAGATTAAACTCTCTGCATCAAAGGTGCAAAAAGCTTCTGAAATGATATATATGTTGTCCCTTTTATTTAGAAATAATAATTTTTGAGAAATAGTTTTAACCAAAAATTAATAAAGTAAATTAACACTTCATCATAAGCATATAAACAAAATTCTACAAATCACCATAAATTTAGTAAACCAGAAGCCAACTGACTTCGAGTTGCCAAGAACAAGATCTCATAAATTATAAAAAAGATTTATCATTGCATGAAGTACTAAAAGGCTTGGAAAGCATACACAAAGATCACAGTAGCATATACATTAATTCCAACAGAAATCAAGCATAGGTATTTCAATTGACTAACTAATTAGATAAACACCATAATCTCATATATAAACTGTCTGGTATTATATTTATGTGCTCCCTTTAAAAAAAATTCCAAAAAGAAATATATATCAGATCCCACATAAAATTAAAATTGTCTTTTTCAATCCCAGGGAAACAACCCTAACTGAGTCGAGAAAATTAACATAAATATCCATGCAAGACATAAATAGTTTTAAAACTAACTTATCAAAGTATTGTTGAAGTTTATCCTTAAAAACCAACTAAGTTAAAACATAGAAAAACATAGGAACTATTTTAAACATGCTTCATTAAGCATATGAGGTGGCTGCGTCTTTGGGTTGTTCAGAGACACATGCACCTTTTTGTGCGGTGCTCCATTCTTCACACACAACCAAGAAATCATCTATAACCTATTGGTTAGGAAGTTTGATATCTCCCATACACTGCTTCCAAATATTATGGTCATTCTGAACTTGATCCAGATTTCTCTTGCGGGCCTCCAGGTGTTCACGGCCAATCATCAACGCGGAATCCACTTTGGCTACAGTAGAAGAATGTTTAACTGTTATGTCCTTGGTCTCCTTCAAAGCATTCATTTTTATTTTAAATGATGAAATTACCTGAGCAACGTTCCTTTTTGGGTCCTCTTTGTTCTCCATCAGCCTCACATCAATGTACTTGAGGTCATTGCTAATTATGTCATTGAAGCAATTGATCTCCTTCAAGAGTTTTGATAACTCATTTATCCCCTATTCTATAATTTCATTTAGCCACTTCATATCTATTTTAGCTATGAACAACCAATTATCATCAACTCCTAGTATAGCTTTTTCTTAAAGGAATTTATTTACACCATAGGTGTGAAATTATTCCATTTTAATTAATTTCATTGTCCCATTCGTTTGTTTCATTTGTCTAAACAATAATTTTTGTCTCTAATTCCTTGGAAACCTCAATGGTCTGCTAATGCATTTGATCAAGGCTTTTGACATAGTTCACTACATATTTAGTGAATTTATCAATCCAACCAGAGAGTGTCTTATATATTTCTCTATCTCTATGTACTTGATCTAAGAATTTCTGGCTCGAGGTAGACCTGACATCAACTGAAGGAGACCTCTGTGACAAAGCTAAAGGCTCAGCATTCTGGAGTGCATGGATATACTTATCCATAAGCTTCAAAGATTCTCTAAGAACTTTATGATCTCTCCAATCTTTCCAAATCCTTTGACTAATGTTTTTGTTACTTGAATAAAAAACATTCATGTCCACAGATCTGGTTGCCTTAGCAAGATCCACCTTTTTAACATTAAAGTCTTGTTGTGTGACTTCATCACTATTCTTTTCAATAGAAGGTTTAAAAATGTCTTCCATCCAAAACCCTGTATCTTCATCCACATCAATTAACGCCTCATTTTTTACCTTTTTACTCTTAGGCATCTTCCCGAGATACTTCCTCACTGTAAAGGGGGAAAATTTTGATTAGGATGGATGAATGTGTGTATTTGAATGTTTGTGTTGTATTTCCTTAACCTTTACATTTAATTGTAATTTATGTGTGTTATATTGTAATGTGATTAAGCATATAGGGGAAAGGAAGATAAGATGTTCCTCTTTTATCCCCAAATGCATAAATGAAAGATCCAAGTTGATTAACCCAAAAGAAGGATCAATACACAAATGAATCAACCATTTGGAAATGAGAGTAAGGAAGAAGATCTTAAATTATATTTTATGATTAAGGAGATATGATATATAACAATAATTGAAAGGGATGAGAGGAAGTACCAACCTTAAAGAATTGAAGATCTGAAGAATGTTTTTTTCTGAGGTGTGTACTCTATTTCTGGAAAATCTGAAGTATGATCCAAAACAGAAACGCAGAGACGAAAAAAACCCAGAAATATTTTTCTGATCTGATACCGTCTTGTGAAAAAGGTCAACCTTGACCCACAAATGTCACCCCTAACCCAATAATCTTGACCCTGACCTGCACAGGTCCGACATAAAATCTATTCGTGGATCCCGATAGTTTGCTGAAAAGGGTATCGAGATCTAAGTTCAAATCCATAGTCCTAAACCTGTACCTGCAAGAAAAAGAGATTTTGTTTGTTTGGGGGGGGAGGGGTTTGCCTTAGTCAAACCCTAATTTAGGAATTAATCTTGAAATCAATAAAGTATAGAATGCTATCAAGTAGTAGAATTGAATCTAACAATGAAGCTATGATATTTAATAGATATGCAATTGTAATTCAAATGTAGCAAGCATGTAAATATGAAAGCTTGGACTCAATAGAAACCATAAACCTCCATGATTGTATGCTTGGAATCCACCTTAAAGAGAATTAATGAGTGTTTGAGGATGCACGAATGATCTTGAAGGAGGATAACACCATCATGATGGCTAGATCTAGGGTTTGAATGATGAATCTTGAATATTTTAACCAAATCCCTTCAAAGGCTTGAAATCTTGAATCCTTGATCTTCAATGGAGGACTTGAATGCTTAAGAGGAAGAATTGAACACCTTGAAATATTGAAAACATGTAGAACAATAGATGCTTGACCTTTTTTACTTCTTGACAATTCTCTTAGATTGCTTGATGATAGTTGATAATGCTTAGAATCTCTTGCTTAGAGAAAATGAGAGAGAAAGGCTTCCTTTTATATGAAACTAGGGCACAATCTTCTAGAGAGGCCGACATAGGAGAATTAAATTCCAATTATCCCCATTTCCCTAGAAGAGGACCTATATTAAATATAATTTAGGATTTTCTACTTCAGAACCCAAAACTACTAACCTGGAAGCGGGAAAATCAATTTTTGATGACCTCCGACAACCGACAAATTTCTAGATTTGAAAGGGTGACCCAGGTCAAGGTTGAGGTCGACCCTAACCTAGGTAAAGGTTGAGGTTGAACCTGACCTAGGTCAAGGTCGAGGTTGACCTTGACCTAGGGGGTCAGAACCCCTAGAAAATATGCCAAGTGGGATAGAAGGTGCCCGGAGAGGCCCAATCAGGGTCCTAAACAGACATAGAAGCAGGAGATGATGCAAAAATGAGGAGATAGTATTATGGTGGTAAAAAAATCCCCTAAGGAGGGCTAAACATTCTTATCATGGAAGTGCTTCCATTTTAAGACAATACATTAAGCCCCCACTTTAGCGGAAGTATGGAAATCGAACATACTTTCGGTAAAGATAGAAGAAAGACTCTAGTGGATTGCAACGAGGTAGAACATCACTAAGTTAAGGAAATGAGCCCCTAGACCAAGGTTTCTAACTCAACATACATGTATAAAATATATGAAAAATAAAGAGCAATCAATCATAGGAAACATACATGACTACATAAGCAAGACAAGATCAACACTATAGATAACATAGCTTCATGATCTAATCCTACTAGCATGAAACTGAAAGAGAGAGAAGAGAAAGTGATTACCTCACCTATTAAGATTCCCACCTTACTATGAATCACCAAGGAGGGAGAGCCGAACAGGTTCACACATAAACTATGCTTGTAATTGTAATGCGTCTTCTGAAGGCTTTTGAAAATATCTATAGATCCACATTCTTGTATCACATGAATATAAAATGCGTGTCTTTTCAAGATTTAGCAACTTATGTGCATTACCTTCCAAGGATTTAGCATATTGAAAATTTAAAAGGGTGCATATCTCTTCAATATTTAGCAACTTATGTGCATTACCTTTCGAGGATTTAGCAAAAATAAAAGTAAAAATGCGTCTCTTCAGGATTTAGCAACTTATGTGCGTTACCTTCCGAGGTTTTTGCATACTGTAAAATGTAAAATAATGTAAACTATAGTACAAGGGAGACCCTATATATGCCCCCCTCCTTATCATGACTACCTACTAGGCAGGATAAGGAAGAGAAAGAGGATACCTACTTCACAAGGTAAGGAGATATCCATCTTAACAACAATATATAGTATATCCTTAGAAAAGAGTATTGACCCTTACATCCAATAGCATAGATAATAATGAAATGGATATGTCACTTATGGAAAAAGGATCCTCAACAAGGAAGATATCTTATCAACAAGACCCCAACCATAGAGGAGTGCTTAGGATAAAATGTCATCTTCTTAAGAAAAGAGGGACCAAAGATTCAATCATCAAGCCCCCTGTAATCAAGAGGAAGAGGAATCTTAGGATGAAGGAATCAAACTCTAACCCAAAGTGAGAGAAAGAGTTTATAAAGAAAATAATTTTAAAAATAAAGAAGAGGTGATGATTTAGGACAATCACCTCTTACATAAGAGGGTATCCATAGTAAAAAACATACATCTTTATAAGGAAATAATGTTATATGATAAACAAATTCCACTATGCTAAGGAAAGTGAATCCTTAGATATAGGAAGAAGGAAAAATACCTTGCCCCCCAGGTGTGAAAGCAAGGGATATATCAAATTATATCAAGAGATTTCATAGCAAAGAGATATCTTTATGAAACAAATGTCCTAGAAAAGATATCAAGAATGATTTTATAGGGATAGAATCTAGAAAGAATAACCAATTAAACTTAAAACAAAATACATGCTAAGAGAAAAATGGATCCTAGAAGACTGGAATAAAATACCTCTTGCCCCCCAGTGAATAGACAAGAGGAGAGATGCAATCTAACTTGTAGAATAATGAGGGGAATGCCCTATATAAAAATTATGAAGAAATTGTAATACTGTACGGGAATGAGATATAATTCCCAAGGCAACTCTTTCTCTAACATATAGCTTGAAATGCACACAATCAGCAATTAAATGTTTATTACTATAATGAAAAGGACATTTATATTTAGAGAGAGCATTTCTCAAAATGGGTTTAAATATTTCTTTCTTGGAATTCATTAATTGGACATACACTTTCTTAGCCACATCTTAAGGAGTATCAAGGTGATCTAAAGAAGGTGTTGGAAGAAGAACATGAAGAGGAGGACTGTGGTTAAGATCCACTACCTTGATTGGAGGAGGTGGGAAACCTATACCATGCATATCTTGTTTAGGAGATGAATGAATCGGTTTTTTAATGCCTTGTTCATTGATACCAAGCCCTAAACCTTTATAGCCTTATTTATCCACCATAGTATATCCGGTAGTGTACCTATCTTGCAAAGCTTCAATAGGAGGAGATTGATTATGGTGATCATGAGAAAATGTTGTGTATGGTGGAATGATAGGATTAGAAGAGGTTTCCTTGTTTTTCCATTTATCATCATCATGGATTGGATAGGGAGGTGAAGGTAAATGAAAGAATTCTTGAACATCATTATCATGAACCCTAGCTTGAGCCCCATCATAAGTGTGGGAAGAACTAGGGATTGAAGGTGGAGGAATAGAAATAGGAATATTTGGAATTGCATTTGAATTGATATGATTAGGGTTAGGGAGATTAGGATCTAGATTAGGCATGATAGGATTAGGAAGATTAGGGGGTGAGGTATCATCAACCCAATTCTTCACATAATCCAAAAGAGTGATAAGTCCACTACATAAATCTTTAATGAAAGTTTTGAAAGTAGGAAAACTGGTATTGGTTAATCTCAAAATAGTATACGAAAGTGAAATATGAAGATTAAAAAACATGATGAAATGGATGATACTCTCATAGACATCATAGGTATTATAAAGAAATGCTAAAAGAAGCATAATAAGAAAAATAGCCATACACCAAAAGATCTTCATAATGAATGAGATGCAAAAAGTGTTGTACTTTTATGAATATTTAGATTATAATTTTTTTTGTATTTTAAAATGCAAGAGCATAAAAAAATAATAATTTAATATGTATGGAAGAGCTAATGTGAGAGGCAAAGCATCTAACACCAACAAGAAAGAGTTGTCTATCGCGAGTTCACCAAAATGTAAAGGGGGAAAATTTTGATTAGGATGGATGAATGTGTGTATTTGAATGTTTGTGTTGTATTTCATTAACCTTTAAATTTAATTGTAATTTATGTGTATTATATTGTAATGTGATTAAGAATATAGGGGGAAGGAAGATAAGATGTTCCTCTTTTATCCCCAAATGCACAAATGAAAGATCCAAGTTGATTAACCCTAAAGAAGGATCAATACACAAATGAATCAACCATTTGGAAATGAGAGTAAGGAAGAAGATCTTAAATTCTATTTTATGATTAAGGAGATATGATATATAATATTAATTGAAAGGGATGAGAGGAAGTACCAACCTTAAATAATTGTAGATCTGAAGAATGATATTTTCTGAGGTCTACACTCTATTTCTGGAAAATCTAAAGTATGATCCGGAATAGAAACGCAGAGATGAACAAAACCCAGAAATCTTTTTCCGATCTGACACTGTCTTGTGAAAAAGGTTGACCTTGACCCACAAATGTCACCTCTGATCCAATAATCTTGACCTTGACCTGCACAGGTCTGATAGAAAATCTATTCACAGATCCTGATAGTTCACTGAAAAAGGTATCCAGATCTAAGTTCAAATCCATAGTCCTGAACCTGTACCTACAAGAAAGAGAGATTTTTTTTTTTTTTTTTTTTTTGGGGGGGGGGGGGNCTACAAGAAAGAGAGATTTTTTTTTTTTTTTTTTTTTTGGGGGGGGAGGGGTTTACCTTAGTCAAGCCCTAATTTAGGAATTAACCTTGAAATCAATAAAGTATAGAATGCTAGCAAGTAGTAGAATTGAACCTAATAATGAAGCTATGATATTTAATAGATATGCAATTGTAATTCAAATGTAGCAAGTATGTAAATATGAAAGCTTGGACTCAATATAAACCATAAACCTCCATGATTGTATGCTTTGAATCCACCTTGAAGAGAATGAATGAGTGTTTTAGGATGCACAAAGGATCTTGAAGGAAGATCACACCATCATGATGGCTAGATCTAGGGTTTGAATGATGAATCTTGAATTTTTGAACCAAATCACTTCAAAGGCTTGAAAGCTTGAATCCTTGATCTTCAATGGAGGACTTGAATGCTTGAGAGGAAGACTTGAACAACTTGAAAGCTTGAAAACATGTAGAACAATCGATGCTTGAAATTTTTTACTTCTTGACAATTCCCTTAGATTGCTTGATGATAGTTGATAATGAATAGAATCTCTTGCTTAGAGAAAATGAAAGAGAAAGGCTTCCTTTTATATGAAACTAGGGCACAATCTTCTAGAGAGGCCAAAATAGGAGAATTAAATTCCAAGTATCCCCATGTCCCTAGAAGAGGACCTATATTAAATATAATTTAGGATTTGCCACTTCGGAACCCAAAATAGCTGACCCAGAAGTGGGAAAATGAATTTTTGATGACCTCCGACAGCTGACAAGTTTCCAGATTTGAAAGGGGGACCCAGGTCAAGGTCAAGGTTGACCTTGACCTAGGTCAAGGTCAAGGTTGACCCTGACCTAGGTCAAGGTCAAGGTTGACCTTGACCCAGGGGGTCAGAACCCCTAGAAAATGTGCCAGGTGGGATAGAAGGTGCCCAGAGAGGCCCAATCAGGGTACTAAACAGACACAGAAGCAGGAGATGATGCAAAAATGAGGAGATAGTATGATGGTGGTAAAAAAAATCCCCTAAGGAGGGATAAATGTTCTTATCATGGAAGTGATTCCATTTTAAGATGATACACTCACCATATCTCCGACTGGGGTAGAAACAAGAACAATGTTGTTTTTCTTACTTACAAACAATTCAAGCCATTTGGGAGCCTTTGTGCTTCTTTTTCTTAGGGGAGTCTAAAATTTTGAAGGATTTCCTAAGGCCAATGAACCTTTCCCTACTACTTCTATTTTCACATTTCACCTTCAGTCACTAGATTTTCTTTTTCTTTGTCCATTATTGATTTTTTTCTTGTATTTGTTCACTCTCAATGGTTTCCAAATCAACCACAATTTGAGGCATTTTAGTGGGCTGGCTTTTTTTTACTCCTTAAGTGAGTAACCCTCATAGTTGGTTGCATAAGAACATGTTCTCTTTTGAGGAGATACCTCTATTTCTAGCTCCAATTCACCTGCAAGAGACAATGGTTCAATCACATTAGTCTTTGAGGATACTGGATTGTCTTTACGCCAATGTTTAGTTCCTTTACGCTTATTCTTCTTTTGGCCTTTTAACCACTGATTTCTTCTTCTTAAAACATTATAAGTTCTTATTTTAACATCATATTCTTCCCTTTTACTCTAGTCTATCTATGGAATAGGTGTGCTTTCAACCAATTCTGCATATTTGGGGTCCAAGACATCTTCATCTTCATCAGCCTCATATACTCTAATATCAACTGGGATCTTCAAGGTAATAATTTGATTTAGGATGAACCTAGACCATAATATTTTTATAACTTCATATTTGTTTGTGTTGTCAGCCCAATAGTCCTCTAGTTGAGGTTGATGGAGAAATGTTGCATCAACATGAAAGTGATTTGCAACAAAGATTTTTCTCTCAAAATAGACTCTGGCTTGTTATGGTTTTAGATTCATCTACTTGAGTTTAGCTTATAGACCAGGCATGCCTTGAATGGGCCTACATCTATAATGACCAAACTTAATTGGAAACAATAACCAGTTCCTCTTTTGGGCTTGTATTTCTTCTCAACTTGAACCAACTATCTATACACCTCCACCAACATAAATTTTTCTAAACAATACTTGAGTAATTTCAAAGGTTCCCCACTAAAGCCCCCAATCCTTAAATAAGAAAATATAGGAAATTGAATATAAAAAATTACATAGACCTTTACCAGTTCAAAGGCATCTTCGGAAATTTTTTGATTTCCTTTACCTTTCAACTCGAAGACAAGTTTAGCCAGGAAGACATCTTGAACCCTTCTAAAATTCTCAAGGTTTCTTCATTTCTGCAAAAAAGGATAATATTCAAATATATTCATATCTTTCATCCAAATTTCATGAGGTAGCCCTTCCCAGTCTCTGCAACAATCTAGAATATGGAAAAGATATGATGCCATGTAAAAACCTGAAACTTTAGCTGCCTGAGATAGTCCTTCATGCAGTTGGTCTAGTATGAACTCGGCCCAATCAACATCTTTTCCTTCGCTTAGGATAGCCTAGATAAAGTTATACATCTAATCTTCCCAGAGAATGTCATGAGGATTTCCCTTTACCTTGTTCAGTAGGCTGACCATATCCCACACATCATCAATTAGATGATCCTTCTTCAAAGGCCTAGGTGGGCGGAAGCCTCCTTTTTCTAGTTTCAATAACTAGTGTTTAGCTATGGTAGTATAAATTCTTTTCTAGTTTCCTCAAAATCTGCCTGCACTTTGGAAATGGGCTAATCCCCATAAGTCTCAGCAGGGTGAATTGTCAGAGCAACCATGACCACTTGTCTTTTGATGCACACTAACATATCGCCAAGAAAAGTGTGAATGTACCTTTCAACTATGTCATATCTATTTCAGCATTCCATCACCAACTTTGGATAAGGTACCACTTTAGGAAACCCTGTGGCTTCCAATAATCTACTCTCTGCAATTTTGGCTATCATTGATCTGGCCTCATCTTTACTGAACCTACGCATCAATTGCCCTATATTGACATCCACTAGAAGCATGTCTACCATCTCTAGGAGACAACTAGTTATGAGACTGGACCTATTTTCTCTTAGAGAGTTTATCTTATAAGAAGACATAACTCAACCAGGGAATAATTCCAAGAAGATGGAAGATATAACAGAAATGATTTAGAAACTTTAAAATTTAGAGCAGGAAGTTTCAAATTGAGAAAATGTTAGAAGGTTTTTCTGAAACTCACTGTTATTTCCGCATTCAGCTTCTGAGAAGAGACATTACCTTTCTTCCACTTCACTTCTTGTCATGATAGCCATAATAAATGGTTTTAATGCAAATTATGTCTTGGCAGCAGTTCCTTCATTTATGGAAACTTGCCTTGATTTAATGACACCCATCGTCTTTTAATACGAATGATACTTCATACACACACCACTCTTTATCTTTCCCATCACTTTCATCATGAAGAATTTAATACATGCCCTTTCATTCACCTCAGAAATCATGACTTGAGATGTAAGCACGATCTTATCAGATTTCCTTTTTTGCACGATCAAACTCTGAACTTCAAACTATGGAAAAGGGGCTCAGAGTTTGAGGTTCATTATGCTTTCAACCATTTATACTGACCAAAATGATTGGGAACCACAAAAATACATGGCTAAAGAGACCTTTAAACCTTGAATTGAAAATTCTCAAGGTTCAAGTTCAAGGTTCAACAATTACAAACCCGACGAGAAGAGAAAAAGACTAAAAGATGACACAAGCGGGGAAAAGTGTCTCTTGAACTTCAAACTCTAAACCAAAATTTTTTTAGGGTTCAAGGTTCAAGGTTTGAGATGTAGAATGCATTTCACTAACAAGTTAGAAGATAATGACAACATATTTCTTAGAACTAGGGATTCCTTGAACTTTGAACTTCAAACTTTGAAGGTTCAGGTCGAAGGTTCAAGGTATGAAAGAGAAAGATGACTAAAATTTTTCAAGTGCAAATTTTTAAGGACAAATTCTAAATCATGCAAAAGGTGGCTCCAAATGGGGACTAGGACTGCTAGGGACTAAGTAGGGACTCAAAATCTATGGTTTTGCACAAACACAACAAATAAGATACAAACTAAAAAATGTAGAACCTACAATACAACAAAAACTATATACAAGAGAGAGGAAACCTACTTACAATTCATAAAGTTTCAGATCCTACCCATTGTAAGACAAAGGAATTTTAGTGCCATCAACATACCTTAGATTGAAATAATTTGGTCCAAGCTCCTCACTGATTTAAAAGGGACCTTTTCATAGGGACTTGAACTTTCCATGATCTCCATGTGGTTCTCTTCTTTTATCCCAGAGTAAAACCTTGTCTCCTTTCATAAAATTCCTAGGCCTGGTTCTTCTGTCAAAAATTTTATTCACTCTATCTTGGTGCCTGGTGATATGATCCACCACACTTTCTCTTTCTTCTTTGATTTTGGCCAAATAAAAGATTCTTTTCTCCAAAGAATTCTTAAAAACTTCATCCTCAAGCACCTTCTGCAACTTAGCATATGCCAACTCCAGGGGTAGAGCTAATTGAGCCTCTATTCCATATACTAGTTCAAAAGGAATCTTAGGTTTTGTAGTATCTTCCCATAGTGCCTTGTATAGTATTTTATGCCAGTCCTTCATATTTTCATTAACTAATTTCTTCATTATGGACATGGGGTTCTTATTAGTGGATTTAGCTTGTCCATTCCCTTACAAAAAATAATCCGTGTGAGAGAGTTGAATTCCATTATCATAAAAAAATATTTGGAGCTCATTTGAAGAGAAATTATGTGTGTTATCAGCTACTAGTTTCTTTGGTATACCAAATTTGACCAACGTGTTTTCCTTTAGGAAGGTGCAAACTACTTCTGAAGTTGTTTTTCTAACAGGAATTGCCTCTACCCAATTCATGAAGTAGTTTGTGGTTTTTAGGATATAGGTATGGCCTGCACTGGATGGTGGGTATATAATACCTATGAAATCCAAACCCCATTGTTGAAAAGGTTCTTCTATGATGACATGTTTGAGAGGAAGTGCTGCTAATTGAGGTCTCCTAGTGAACAATTTGCACTTTTCACATTGGCCTACCCATCTGTAGGCATCTCTGAATATTCCCAGCCAATAGTAATATTTTTTGAGTATTTTGAATGTTGTGATAGAGGATGAATAATTCCCTCCATAGGCTTTAGTATGAAAGGCTTGCAACAAACACTTCTATTGATTTTCATCAACATAGTGGAGGAACATTCCATCTAGACCCTTTTTATATAGTATATCATCCACTATCACATATTTTGCAGATTTAAGCCTCAGGTTCCTTTTCTCTTTTCTATCCAAATGTTCAGGGCACTCGTCATATGTCAGATAGTATGTAATATCTAAAAAACAAGCATCTTGTAGTCCTACCAGCAAGGTTAATGAGCCTCTCTCCTCTTCTGGTTCTTTGTTCTCAGCTATTAATTTACACAGGCCTTGCCCCCTTACTAGTTTGGTGGGCTTGATATCTAAGTCAAACTCTTGAACCTTTTCTACCCATGTTATCCTGTTGTTTACAACTACTTCTTTTTGAGTGAGAATGCTTTTGACTATGGTATTGGGTAGATACACTGTGGAATTCCAATGGACAATGTAATAGAGAAATTGCTTTACAACCTTTACAACTACAAATGCTTGTTTTTCTGTAAGATAATATTTTAACTCATCCCTCTTCAAGGGTACACTCATGAAACAAATTGGAACCTCTTCATATTTATCATGTTTTTGTAATAACACACCAGACATAGTATGCTCACTAGCATAACACTGGATTACAAAATCCTTCTTGAAGTCATGATGAGCTAAAATTGATGCTTGGGAAATATCGTTCTTCACCTCAACAAATGATTTAATGGACTCTTCATTCCACTTGAAGGTTTTTTTTTTACTTAGTAGGCTTACCATAGGTCAAGTAGTTTCTGAGAAGTCAGGTACAAATCTTCTCAGAAAATTGATTTGACCAAAGAAAGAACCTATCCCATCCTTGTTTAATGGTAAGCATATATGTTGAATGGATCTATCTATTTCTGGATGAATCTTTATTCCTTCTTTTGATACAAGATGTCTGAGAAGTTTTCCTTCCCTAACACATAATACAGACTTTTCAGCTCAGTGAGATGCCATGATCCCTGTATCTTTGAAGGATTGTTCTCAAATCACGTAGATGCTTCTTCCTCATTTTGGAAAACAATATCATGTCATCTAGGTATATCACAATCACCTTATTAATAAGGTGTCCAAAATATGAATTCATAGTACGTTGAAATGTTGCACGGGCATTAATTAGCCCCAAAGGCATCCTGTTGTAGGCAAAGGTGCCCCAATGAGTGGTGAAGGTTGTTTTGTGTTGATATTCATGAGCCACACTGATCTAATTATACCCTAAAAATCCATCTATCATAGACATCATTTTGGACACTGTAACTGTTTGTAAAATATGGTCCATGTTTGGTAGGGAAAAGTTATCCTTTAGGCTTGTCTAGTTCAAGTTCTTGAAGTCAACACATATTTTGGTTTCTCCATTATCTTTATGAACACACACAATTTTGGCTACCCAGGTAGAGTGGTGTATGGGGTAGATGATATGAGCCTTCAACATCTTATCTACTACATGAAAATTTGTATTTGCGACTTTTGGGTTATAGTTCCTTAATTTTGCCTAAAGGGATTCGCCCCAGATTTTAATGGGACATAATGTTTGAATTTACCCTGTCTAAATTATTTTGGGTCTTCATAGGACTAGGAAAAGACATCCTTGAACTCTTTCAACAATTTAGAGAACCTTTCTTTCTCATATGAATCACAACACACACCCAGATTTAAAAACTTTGGGTTTTCTTTGTTGCCAATGTTAACTTTCTCACATTCACTAGATAGGTCTTTCTTCCCTATTATGGTTTGACCAAAAAAGAAATATCCTCTAGAAAAGAGTGTTTCTAAGGCCACCAGACCCTTTGGGATGTGATTACCATTTAATTGAATAACCTTTGTATCACCCTTTTCTCCAGGGTCACTACAAAATTCATGACAATCAGCTTCAGACCCCTCAAATAATAAAGAAAAGAAATTCTCAACTCCTTCTAAAAATGTTACTATATGGGCATCATTACTAAAAACCCACCACAAATTAACATTGTCTGGCACGCTAGGTCTATGGATAAGCTCTATGGTATACTTATCTTTCCCAAAATCTGAATGAGGGATTAATAATGCTCCTGATCCTACTAAAGCATTGGCTCTAGAGTTAAAATGCTTGGGCATTTCTTCAATGGAGTATGCATCGAACCATTCTAATTCATCCCACACCTTGTTTCTATAGTGATTCAACCTTTCATTCTTCGCTACAAACAAGTTCCTCACTTTTTTTACAATCAACTCAGCATCTCCCCTTGCTTTCAAAAATTTTAAATCTTTCCTCTTTGCTTCTAGTAGACCAAGGAGTAAGGCCTCGTACTCAGCTACATTGTTGGTGTTTTCAAACTTGAGCTTGTAAGTAGAGGGAAAAAATTCTCCAAAGGGGGATATCAATACTACTCCTACCCCTAGCCTAGTTGAATAACAACTCCTGTCAAATTCCAGAGTCCATAATTTACCTTCTTCCTTTGGATATGGTTCCACTTCATTGTTTTTGGGCATTATCACATAATTGACAAATTCTATTTCTTGATATGGGATGTGTGATTTAGGATCTACTGAGGGGAAGACTGTAAATTTAGACTTTGTTGCGGGTTCTAGGATAACCTTTTGACTACCTATGGGAATGATATCTTGAGACCAATCTAACTTAAGTTTTTATCCTACATCCTTTCAAAAAATCCTACTCAAAAGCATACCATAGCTAGTTGGTATGTCAACGAATAGAATTGTGAGTTGTAGTCTCTTGTAAGGGTATGATGCTAATGCAAATTTTGCATTCTGAATCTTCCCTATTAGTGGAACTTGTTTTGAATCCATTGCATAACACTTGCTCAATGTCTTAGTCAAAGGTAAATCTAGGGATTTTTCCATGGAAGAAGGCATTATGTTATCTGAGGCCCTTGAATCTACAATACAATTGTTTAACCTATGTCCATGTATGAATAAGGACACATAAAAGGGATCTAAATTTTTAGGAACATGGGAAACATTAGCAATTTCTAATTGAGCAATGGGTTTTTAATTCAATATTTGATCACCTTCTAGGTTGATACAGGTCTCAGGAGTTGGTATAGTATTCATTCTCTGGGTTTAATTTTTAGGGATTGAACCTTTCACATACTTTACTAATTTTTCCAACTTAGTAGGATTAAGTTTCAAATAATTAGTAGGATAGATTTGAATCTTAGAGGATTTGTAGAATTCAACAATGTCAAAGATAGGTTCAAGATCTGACCTCTTTAATATCTTCACCTCTGGTGTCATAGGCCCTTGGGTTCTTTGGTTTCCACTAGCCTGATCCACTGTTTCTTTTTATTTCCTAAAAGGCATTGAAGGTGATTGGGTCAAAGATCTATGTCCACACTAGCTTCTTATGAGAATGGAGCATGAAGGATCCTAAGGAGTTAAAAGAATGTCACCACCATGTTCAGAATCTAATTCATATTCTAGGTACTAACTTACAGAGTTGCCAGGTCCTCCTAAGGTTCCCTCATCAATAGACACTTCTTCTATGGTTTCTTTATTTGCCTCCATCTACCTATAATGTACCATCTTAGGGAAAGATGCATCATCATGGTCATCAGTTAAGTGGAAAATGCACATATTCCCTTTGTTTCTAGCAGGTCCTTCAATTAAGAGTGTATGTTGGCCAGGAAGCATGTTGGGTTGTTTCCCAAAGGTCCCTCCTCCTTGAGTAGGATATTTGTGAGGAATGTCTTGATATGGAGCCATCGGTTTAGGTAATTATCTCTTTAACTAAATCATATCACTCACCAATCTTTGAACTACACAATCAGTGGAATCAAAGGTGGATGCCTGATTGTTTCAGGTCTGTACCTCCCATCTCCATTTCCTAAAAATTATCAAGTCATCCTCAAGTTCAACTGTTGAGGTTTGAGATGCATCTAAATTCACCACCCTTCCATGCCTCAAATGAAATCTTATATCTAGGGGCATAGAGTTTACAAATAAACCCTTCCTGTTCTCATTACTAGGCCTTTGTGCATTAGGGATTTGAGCCAAAATCTTGTTGAACTTCACAACAAACTCCCTCATAGGTTCATTCATTTATTTCTTCAATTGAGATAATTGACGTAAAAGGGAGTTATCATCTTCTTCTTCTTTGAAGCAAGCTTCAAAAGCCATTCTCATAGTATTCCAAATGGTAATAGAGCCATTAGGAAGGTGATGGAACCAATCCATAGCAACATCGGTTAAGTTTTGGACAAACAAGTGGAGAACTACATCTTCAGTAGCGACAACAATGCCCCCACATACAGTGTTGAAAGCATTAAAATGATCACTAGAGGAGATCTTACCATCCCCGTTAAATTTAGGAAGGACATTCTGGGCTCCTTTAGGAAAATAATTTAGGTTTTGACCTAGGTTTAATGGACCTACTTGGGCTCCCCAAGGCTGGTTTTGGGCCATATTGGATAATCTAATATTCAAAGGGGAGACATTAAAATGAGAGGGACGTAAGGTACCAGGCAAGGTATGGGCTTGAAAAATAATAGGGGAAAGCTTAGGAGGTGAATATGGTCAACTTGTGGTCTAATTCTTTCTTCTTAATGATATGTTAGGAGTAAGATTTAACCTTTTTAATGTCTCAAAATATTGATCTACTAAAACTTTTGCCCTGTCTCCTCTTGTGTATCTCTGTCCGGCCAGCTTACTGATCGTGATTAGTAGGAGGAGGTGGTCTAGGTGGGTTTAATCTATTGATAAATTGGAAAGAATCTCAATATTTCACTGATTTCCTCCTCAACTTTGAGAGTTTGACTGACTTCTTGATATTGTTGAACACTTGTTCTACACTTTCAGGCTTGAGTGTTCATATCTAAAATAATATCCTCTTGGGTATTCTGGAATCCAAAATTAGGCTATAATATAGAAAATATGTCTTGATGAGGTAATACCATTTTAGGTTTCCATATAGCCTATGCACTGACTCTCCCTAGTGGAGTCGCCAAAAATCTGTTAGCAGACATATTTTTCCTCTTCTGAAAATTGAATAATTAATTGACTCTTCACCCAAATTAAGGAGAAATCTACTACTTGCAATTGAATTAATCACCTAAAGATTAAAATATTTGCATCAAAGGTGCAATAAACTTATAAAATGATATGTCTTTTGTCCCTTTTATTTAGAAAGAATAATTTTTGAGAAATACTTTTAACTAGAAAGTAAGAAAGGAAATTAACACTTCATCATAAGCATATAAACATAATGCTACAGATCACAATAAATTCACTAAACTAGAAGCCAATTGACTTCAAGTTTCCAAGAATAAGATCTCATAAATGATCACAAATATTTATCATTGCATGAAGTACAAAAATACTTGGAAAGCATACACAAAGATCACAATAACATATACATTAATTCCAACAGAAATCAAGCATACACATTTCAATTGACCAACTGATCAGATAAACACCATAATATCATATGTAAACTGACTGGTATTATATTTATATTCTCCCTTTAATAGAACATTCAAAATAAAATCTATATCAGATCCCATAGAAAATTAAAAGTGTATTTTTCAATCCCAGAGAAACGACCCTAACCGAGTCATGAAAATTAACCTAAATAGCCACACAGGGCATAAACAGTTTTAAAAATAACTTATCAAAGTCTTGCTGAAGTTAATCCTTAAAAAATAATTAAATTAAAACACAACAAATTCTAGGAACCATCTTTGACATGCTTCATTAAGCATCTGAGGAGGTAGAATGTTTGGGCTGTTAATGGACATGAGCAACTTTCTACATGGTGCTCCATTCCTCATATGCAACCGAGAAATAGGATATAACCTATTGGTTTAGGCAGTTTAATAGCTCCCATACGCTTCTTCCAAATATTATGGCCATTCTAGACTTGATCCATCTTTCTCTTGCGGACCTCCAAGTTTTTGTGGCCAATCATCAGCGCAAAATCCATTTTGGCCATAGTAGAACAATCTTTAACCGTTATATCCTTGATCTCCTTCAAATCATTCATTTTTGTTTTAAATGATGAAATTACCTGAGAAAAATTCCTTTTCTGATCCTCTGTGTTCTCCATCAGCCTCACATTAATGTACTTGAGGTCATTTCTAATTATGTGATTGAGGCAATTGAGCTCCTTCAAGAGTTCTGATAGCTCATTTATCCCCTGTTCTAAAATTTCATTTTGCCACTCCATATTTATTTTAGCTATGAATAGAAAATTTTCATCAGCTCTTGGTATAGCTTTTTCTTAAAGGAATTTGGTTACATCATAGGTGTGAACTTCTTCCATCTTATTAATCTCATTGTCCCATTTGTTCATTTTATTTTTCCAAACAATAATTTTTTTCTCTAATTACTTGGAAACCACAATGATCTGTTGATGCGTCTGATCAAGGCTTGAGACATAGTTCACTATGTCTTTAGTGACTTTATCAATCTAATTAGAGAGTGTCTTAGATACTTCCCTATCTCTTTGTACTTGATCTAAGAATTTTTGGCTTGAGGTAGACCTGACATCAACTGAAGGGGATGCCTATAACAAAGATAAAGGCTCAGAATTATAGAGTGCATGGATATACTCGGCCATAAGCTTCAAGGACTCTTTAAGAGATTTATTATCTCTCCAATATTTCCAAATATTTTGAGTAATCTTTTTGTTACTTGACTCAAAAACTTTCATGTCCACAGATCTGGTTGCCTGGCCAAGATCCACCTTGTTAACATTGAAGTCTTGCTGTGTGACTTAATCATTATTCTTGTCAGTAGAAGGCTTAAAAATGTCTGTCATCCAACGCCCTGTATCTTCATCCACATCAATTAATGCCTTAGTTTTTGGCTTTTTAATCTTAGGTCTCTTCCCAAGATACTTCCTCACCATATCCCCGACTGGGGTAGAAATAGGAATAATGTTGCATTTCTTACTTACAGACAATTCAAGCCAATTGAGAGCCTTTGTGCTGCTTTTTCTTGGGGGTGTCTAAAAATTTGAAGGATCACCAAAGGATAATGAACCTTTCCCTACTACTTCTATTTTCACATTTTCACCTTCAGTTGTTGTATTCTCTTTTTCTTTTTCCATTACTAATTCATTTTCTTGTACTTCTTCACTCTCAATGGTTTCCAAATCAACCATAATTTGAGGCATTTTAGTGGGTTGGATTTTCTTTTTACTCCTTAAGTGAGTAACCCTCACAGTTTTTTTCACAAGAACAAGTTCTCTCTTTTTAGGAGAGACCTTTGTTTCTATCTCCAATTAACCTACAAGAGACAATGGTTCAATCACATTAGTACATAGGGGAGGATATTTTATCTTTGAGGATACTAGATTATCTTTGCGCCAATGTTTAGTTACTTTAGGCTTATTCTTCTTTTTTCCTTTTAACCACTTCTCTATTCTTCTTAAAACATTATGAGTTCTGAATTTAACATCATCTTCTTCCCTTTTATTCCAATCTATCTCCAGAATAGGTGTGTTTTCAACCAATTCTGCATATTTGGGGTCCAATACATCTTCATCAGCCTCATATCCTCTAATATCAACTAGGATCTTCAGGGTAACAATTTGATTTAGGGTGAACCTAGACCACAATGTTTTTCTAACTTCATATTCATCTATGCAGTCAGCCCAATAGTCCTCTAGTTGAAGTTGATGGAGAAAATTTGCATCAACACGAAAGTGATTTGAAACAAAGATTTTGTTATCAAAATATCTTCTATCTTGGTATGGTTTTAGATTCATCTCCTTGATTTTAGCTTCTAGACCAGGCATGCCTTAAATGGGCGTACATCTGTAATAACCAAGCTCAATTGGAAACAAGCAACCAATTCCTCTTTTGGGCTTGTATTTCTTCTCAAATTGAACCAAGTGTCTACACACCTTCACAAGTAGAAATTTGTCTAAACAATACTTGGGTAATTTCAAAGTTTCCCCACTAAAGCCCCAATCCTTAAATAAGAAAATCTGGGAAATTTTATATAAAAACTTCCATAGACCTTTACCAGTTCAACGACCTCTTCAGACATTTTGTGATTTCCTTTACCTTTCAACTTGAAGGAAATTTTAGCCAGGAAGACATCTTGAACCATTATGAAATTCTTAGGGTTTCTTCTCTTCTGCAAAAAAGGATAATATTCAAATATCTTCATATCTTCCATCCACGTTTCTTGAGGCAACCCTTCCTAGTCTCTACAACAAGCCACAATATAGAAAAGATATGATATCATGTAAAAACCTAAAACTTCAGCTCCTTGAGATAGTCCTTCATGCAGTTGGCATGCTATGAACTAATCCCAATCAACATCTTTTCCTTCTCTTAGGATAGCCTAGATAACATTATACATCCAATCTTCCTAGAGAATTTTTTGAGGATTTCCCTTTACCCTATTTAGCAGGCTGACCATATCCCACACATTATCAATGCGAATTTCAAGGAAAACCTTCAAGGAACGATCTCTAAAGATCTGGATACTGGGGATTTAGACCTAGGAGCAGGGAACCCCTACATAGAGAAAATTCAGGATGAGGTCAAGATTATTTCTGATTATGTGGGGGAATCTTTAACTGATGAGCTTATGGATCGATTCCTAGATGAGATTTGTGATAGAGAAGAATTGGCTTTACATAGGAAACTCCTCATTGAAGGTATCAAGGCAACTGGCTGTGAGAATGCAGAGATGGGAGTGGAAGAATTGCTAGTCAGTCTAGAGAATATGGAAATGGAAGATCTAGAATTATTAGGGAATTTTCGTTAGTAAAGATAGTATTAGTTCTCCGGACTGTGCAAAGAAATTAAAGAAATGGAGAAGAAAGTTGAATGCAGAAGTTAGATCTTTGGCTGGAGAGGCTATAAGACAGATCAAGATAACATCACTTATGAATGAAGGGAAGGGGAAGCTCCTTCCCAATAAGCCATGAATATCTTAAGATGGAATGTTAGGGGCATGAATGCCCCTAACAAGCAATGAATAATTAAGTGTTGCATTAATAATTCAAAATCAGAAATAATTTTAATTTAGGAAACTAAAATGGATAGGACAAATATGTTGAGCTTTAAAAAGAAGTTAGGCTTTAGGGAACTTGAGGTTTCTCCTACCGTTGAGGCATCTGGGGGTATGGAAATCATTTGGGACCCTTGAGGCCTTTCAATTAACATTACAAAGAGAAGGTGATTCTGGATGAGTCGACAAGTTAAAAAATTTAGAAATAATCTAACCTTTAATATTATTAATGTATATGGTCCAATTCAAAACAAGGATAAACTAACAATCTGGCATGAAATTGAGTCCTTCCTCAATCATAACTAAGATATACTTTGTAGCTTAGGAGGTGATTTCAATGTTATTACTAAAATAACTGATAAAGGAGGGGGAAACAACATACTCCCCTTGGAAGCTAGAGATTTATGTATTTGGAAGGATAAGATTTCCCTTCTATAAATCCCCACTGAAGATAATTACTTTACCTAGAACAATAGGAGACATGGCTTCTGCAATAATGCAGAGAAATTAGATAGATTTTTTCCTAAAGGTAGTCTTATTGATTCCAACCATGCCTTTGAAGAAAAGATCCTGCCTATTTCTGGATCCGATCACTACCCAATGCAACTTAGTATTCGAATGGAATCTAAACCAAAAAATTGCCCTTTCAATTTTGAACAAGCTTGGCTTAGAGACCCTTACATTTTGAAATTGATAGAACAATGGTGGTCTAAATCCAATGTGACGGGATCTAAGATGTATATCATAGTAAATAAGCTAAAAATGATTAAAAGGAAATTGCTAGAATGGAACTCAGACAACTTTGGTAACATCTTTGAATCAAAATTGAATCTTGAAGAAGAATTGAAAAAGGTAAATTCTTAGGTTATTCACTCAGGTATGGATGAAGATCTCTACCTTAAAGAAAAGGAACTCCTTTTATAATATGAGGAAACATTAGCAAGAAAATAAATTGTTTGCAGACAAAAATCCAGGGAAACTTGGCTTGAAGCAGGAGATAGAAACATAGAATTTTTCCATATTAGTACTAAAAAAAGAAGAAATACTAATAAAATTTTAAACGTTAATAATGAAGTAGGACATAGACTCAATGATCCCAAGGAGATCACAACTGAAACAGTTCATTACTTAAGTAATATCCTTAATAATTATGTGAGCTCTAACCTAGACAAATAAACAAAGTTACTAAAAAATATCCCTACTATCATAACAAAACAACACAATAAGATTTTAACAACAAAATTTTTGATTGATCAAGTAAAAGCAGCCCTAATGCAGATGAATCTAGATAAATCCTTGGGTCCTGATGGTTTCTCTGTTGTCTTCTTTCAGAAGTGTTGGCACTTCATTGGGAAGGATATAACTGAGGCTCTTGAAGGAGTAAGGAACTCTAGTAAATTGTTGAAAGAAGTCAACAATACCCTCATTGCTCTTATCCCAAAAAAGAAAAAAATGAAAGCCCTAAGGATTTTAGACCCATTTCACTCTGTAACACTTTATACAAGCTTCTGACTAAAAACCTATCTCTTAGACTCCAAAAATCCCTTTCAGTGCTCATTAGTGAGGAACAAATTGGTTTTGTCTCGAGAAGGTCGATCTTTGATGGAGTCATGATTGCCCATGAAGCCATTCATTTGGTCCAAATGAACAAGAATCCCAATATACTTATGAAGCTAGATATTCAAAAGGACTATAATAAGGTTGATTGGAGATTCCTTTGTAAATACTTAGAGGCCTTCAGATTTTCCAAAATTTGGATCCGCCTAATTTCTGAATGCATCTCCACCCCTATGATATCCATTCTAGTTAACGGGACCCTGAAAGGTTTCTTTAGCATCTCTAGGGGTCTGAGGCAGGGTGATCCCATTTCCCCCTTTTTATTCATTATCATGGATGAAGCCTTAGGACAAACTATTTCTAAGGAAAAAGAGAAGGGATTGTTGGCAAGTTGACTTCCTAAGGATGCATGACTTATTTTGTGTTGTCATCATGGCAACAAAGTCATACTAAGTTTCTGTCTAAGTAAACTTAGAAGACAAAATGACTAAGTATGGAAAATAGGATAGACAGAGTTATACAATGATCAACACATCAGCGCACATGCGAGTGACTAAATTAAAGTATGTGTGTTCAGATATATATTCTATGTTTCATGTACATACTAAGTCCAGACATGCATTGTACAGAGAAGTTACAGACAGATCAGTGCACTAGCAGTCCAGAAGACAGAGCATGAAAGCCGACTAGTGTTTTGATCAGTGTATATTATTTTGTTATGTAAAGGCCAAGCGCCTATGATAGTATGTTTTTAATGATGTAATTAGTAATGTTGTAAAAATGCTTAAGCCAATTAGTTTGGAAGTGTTGTGTATTATGTTTTAGGGCCGACCATAAGTCTTATTTTGGGTCGCGTCTACTCGGGCATGAACATATAAGTATGTAATGTAAAGTTATGTTACAAGTGTCAAAGAATATGCATGAGAGAGATATAGAAGAGCAGTATAATGAAGTCAGTATGAGATAAAGATCTTTAAAATAGTAAGAGCATCAGCACATACATGGAACTGATTAGACAGCAGTGTCATCACAACAGTTCACTTTTGATATCATGTATATAAACTATCAGAAGGTTGTAGCCTTCATCCTATTAAGTAGTGAGCTCTGGTAGTGAGCCATTAACCTTTAACATGGTTTTGTAAAGACTCCTAACAAGGTCATTGTACTTGCATTGTAAAGACTGCTTCTAATAGGGCAAAGGAACTTTAACAGTTCATTATACTAGTACAATATTTGTGGGTACTAATCCCCATTGGGGTTTTCCTCTAATCAAGGTTTCCTTGTAATCATATCATGTGTTATGTGTTCTTGTATTGAGCTTCATTGGATGTATGTTTTATTTATGTTTAAGTTGCTGAAATATAATAAATAGACAAACTATGATTCACCCCCCCCTCTTAGTGTTTCTAACAGGGATCTCTTGAGGGTATTACTATTACCAACAATTTAGATCCAACTACTAATCAACAATTTGTTGATGACACTATGCTATATGGTGTGGGAAAAAAAATAGAAGCAAGGTCCTTTGGTAGGATTTTGGATACATTTACCAAGGTGTCAGGGCAATAAATTTGATGAACCATAACTAATTGAATGTTTGAAGATGTTATGTTGACCACTGAAATGCAGAAAGATAATGCAAGAGATTAAATCAGTAAATGGATTGTATTTTCATTGATGTCAACTTGATATAATCTAATTGGTTATATACAAAGTGTCAATGACTTCAGAGAATCAGAGAGATAAAGATTATGCTTTCAGTAATGCATAAAAGATCAGAATTCACTAAGTGACTACAAACAATGAAGGGAAGTGCACCCTAATGGACAGAGAAACCCGAAAGAAAAGTCATAGTGATGCCTAAGAAAGAAACTGACAAGCATTACCGATGAGAAGAATCACAACCATTACTGACAAGCAACACTTCACAGTGATGCCCAATAGACAGACAACCTCGATGGAGATGCCCGAGGAGAACTGAAGTGTTGACTGAAGCTATCAAAGAGTTAACAACAAAAAGAACTAAAGTTTAGAAATGACAAAATACTTAGCTGGCAAGAGCTAAAGATAGAGTTAACTGGTTGTTAAAAAAAATTTCATCAACAAATTAAAGCCAGAGATAAGTAAAATATTTAATTTTTTTTATCTATTTGTCAAGGAGAAATCTATGGGATAAAGCTGAAGTAAAGCTTTAAAGCAATATTGGCTAGAATTGCGGATCATGCCAAGAGAAAGAAAGTGAAGAACAGAGAAACGATGATACCATGTCTTAAAGAGACAATATAATTTATTATGAATTAGGTGATTGAATAGAAGAAGAGGATGCTGGAGAGAAAATGATGAAGAAAAACTTCATACAATCCTGATTAATCAAGTTGAGGAAAGAGCTAAAGATTTCTGCGGGCACCCAGCAACAGAGAAACACAACATCACTGAGAAGAAAGAAGTGCAGCAAAGGTATTGAAAAGATACATTGATCAGAAAGGTATTATGAGCTTATGATAGATCTAAAAATCTGCAAAGTATAGTTGTATATGGGAACAGATCATTTACTTTTTTAGTTTAACCATTGATTCAGAAAGTCTCTTAACTGAGTAGGACTTAACAATCCTTTCTATATTGAGATACATTCCAAGGAGTATCAAATTTTTTTATCATGAAGATAGCATGAGATGCCATATATCATTTAACAAACTACAGAGGCTTTGGTCATAGAAGGTAGCATAGAGATGCCAGCTATCAAGTCACACCCAAGTGGTTTTTCCCTTAACAAGGTTTCCACGTTAAAAATCCATGTGTCAATGTGTTTATGAGTAATTACTTTAGTGTTTTGCATTACACATAACTAATTCTGGATTGATCGGTATACACTAAGCAATTTACTATTTTTTGGTAAATGAAAGACTGCTAATCAGTAAACAGTAAGAATAAGGTTTAACAGTGAACTCTGAGCAGTAGTTATTTGTTAAGATTATTTGAAGGCATTCATCTTGTAGGAATGCAGATAACTAGAGGCTTAATAATGTGGTACTAAGTTTTTGGGTTGATTTATTGGAATATTTTTGAGGCCACTGATTCACCCCCCNTTCCCCCCCCCCCCCCCCCCCTCTCAATTATTCTAACAATTGGTATCAAAGCTTGTGTTCTTAGAAAGGGAGTTTAAGAAATGAAGAAAAAGATCACAAGATAAACAAACAAGATGTGCCCAAGTTGAATAAAGATAACTTTGCATCATGGAAAAGTAGAATAAAACTCCACCTATCAGGTATTGGTAATGATGTTACTCAACACCCAGATACTAAATATGTGTTGCCTACAGGACCTCACACACTTGAGAAATTGAGAGAAAAGCATGAGCATAATTGCACGATGATAGAGATTTCTTCCTCACTCTCTGATGCTAAGTTTGAAGATGTCAAAACCTGCACCTCTGCAAAGAAAATTTGGGATAAATTTAAGTTGGTACATGGAGGAGATGCTAATGTACTAAGAGCCAAGGTAGAAAGCCTAAGAGGGAGGTTTCATGACCTAAGGTTGAAAGAAGGAGAAAATATCACTTAGTATAGCTGTAGAATCAAAGAGGTAGTCAATGCTATCCAAGGAGTTGGAGGTGTAATTGAAGAAGAGACAGAGGTAAGTAAAATCCTAACAACCTTACTGCTTGTATGTGCTACTAGAGTATATTCTATACAAGAAATGAGAGAAGTTTCAAACAATAATTTTACTCTAGATTGTCTGATTGGTAGACTGATTTCATTTGAGATGAATAACTTTGATAATAGTGTCTTACAATCTATAGAATATACATTCAAATCTTCTTTGAAAATAAGTAAGTCAAGTCATAAACACACTATGAGGAATGATAGTGAAAGTGATAGTGATGACCAAGGACTTGATGAGTTTGAAACACTAATAACAAGAAAATTGCAGAGAGGCAAAGGTAGATACAAAGGTAAATTACCACTTGTATGTTTTAATTGTAAATAGGTGGACACTTTGTTGTAAGATGTCCTAACAGAAGAAAAGATGACAAAAGTAATGACAGAACATATCAAAAGAAGTTTGACTGAGGTGATAACAGAGATTACCGAAGCAACCGATAATCTGACAGAAGAGATACCTGAGACTACAAGGACAAAGGAAAGAAAGCTTGTTACCTAGATGAGAATAGAGATAATGATACTGATAGAGTACAATTGAAAAAGGACACAAAGAGGAAACCCCATGAGCTATGGTATGGCTACACACCCAATGTAAGTTACTTCAAAATTTTTGGTAGTCAATGTTATATTTTGAAAGATGATAGAAATGGAAATCTTGACTCCAAAAGTGAAGAAGGTATCTTTCTAGGGTATTTCACCAAAAGAAAGGATTATAAATGTCTTAACATGTCCTCTAACAAGATCATTGAAAGTGCAAATGTAAGAATAGATGAATTTGTAGAGAAGAATGATAAGGAAAGCAGAAAAGAACTAGAAGACTACAATAGGTTTGTTTACACTAAAGAACCTAACACTCTACTTAAGCAACAGTGTATCAATCCCAAGTAACAGAACATTGCACACGAGCATCAGGCTGTAATTACCCAAAATTAGGAAAATCCTCAAAATGATGTTTCGAGAAATGGAGATCAGAATGAAGGTCAAGAAGATGATCAGAATGATGGACAAAGAGCTGAACCAAAACTTTCCAAGTATGTTAGAAGACATCATCCATAGAATCATATCATAGGAGACAAGAAGGTTGGAATGAGAACAAGAAGTAAGTCACTAAACACTAGATGTTTACTTAGTGATTTTGAGCCTAAATCTATTAATACTACACTTGAAAATGAAGAATGGGTCAGTACTATTAATGAAGAGATAGAGAAGATAGAGAAGAACATTACATGGACATTAGTACCACAACCAGATGACAAGAATGTCATCGGTACCAAATGGATATTCAGAAACAAGCTAAATGAGAATGGAAAAGTCACAAGAAACAAAGAAAGATTAGTATGCAAGGGGTATGCACAATAGGAAGGTATTGATTATGGTGAAAATTTTGCACCCATTTCTAGACTAGAAGGAGTTAGAATCTTACTTGCTTATGCTGCATTCAAAGGATTCAAGGAATACCAGATGGATGTCAAATCTACATTCCTAAATGGAATACTGGAAGAAGAGGTATACATTGAACAACCGGAAGGGTTTGTTTATCTAGACAAGAGAAACATGGCATGTAGAATACATACAACCTTATAAGCATTGAATTTGTAAGAACAAGTGAAAATAGAAATTTGTACTTAAAAGAAGATACCGATGGTAATATTCTGATTGCTGAAATATTTGTTGATGATATCATATTTGGGGGTAATGAAATGTTATGTAGATCCTTTGCTAATGAAATGAGAAAAGAGTTTTAAATGGCTATGTTTGGTGAGATCAAATTCTTTCTTGGTCTATAGATTCTTCAACAAGATGCATGCATATATATCACTCACTCCAAATATATCAAGGAAGTGCTGAAGATATTCAAGATGGAAGATTCCAAACCAGTTGGAACACCTATGGCAACCACATGTAAGATGAAAAAAGAAGACAAAAATATTGAGGTAAATCAGACCCTATATAGATCAATGATTGGAAAACTAATGTATGTTGTTCATACCAGACCAGATATAACACATGCAGTTGGAATAGTTGCAAGATTCTTTGCTAATCCCAAAGAATCACATATGACTACTGTCAAGAGAATTTTGAGATATCTAAAGAACACCGTGGACTATGGATTATGGTATAAAAGAGAAGGAAAATTTGAGCTTCAAGTCTATACAGATGATGATTGGGCTGGAAACTTAGATGACCGAAAGAGCACAACTGGAGGAGCATTCTTCATGGTTGACAGACTTGTCACATGGATCAGCAAGAAGAAAGGATGCATCTCACTGCCTACTATAAAAGCATAATATGTGGCTACTACTGCAAACTGCTCAAATATTGCATGGATCAAACAGTTGCTGGAAGGTATGAATATGAAGATTCTGAAACTAGTAATTATCTATTGTGGTAATACTAGTGCAATAAACATATCAAAGAATCCAGTCATGAATGCTAAGACTTAGCATATAGAAATCAAGTATCATTGCTTAAGAGAACAAGTGAAAGAAAAAGAAGTGATACTAGAATATGTTCAATCCAAGGAACAATTAGCCAACATATTTAACAAGCCATTGCCAAAAGATACATTTGAGTACCTGAGATAGAGACTAGGGGTCCAGCCCTTGTCTATTGGTCAGTAAGCTGACTAGGAGGCTGCATCAGCCTACACATACTCAGAAAATCATTCATGTTGATGCAAGCACAAAGATGGACTGCAAAGATACATCTTTACATAGCAAGGTACAAATCTGCACCAAACACCAAAGATAATTTTTGCTAAAATAGAGTTGTATTGCTGATGGATAGGGAAAGTTAAGGAGTATATTATAAAAGGGTGAAAGGATATAACTTTGGCATAATCAAAGTCTAATTTTGGCATTGTTGTCAAAGGGAGAGATTATATCATTATCCACTTATTATCCATGGAGAGAAGTTCCTAAGAATTCAAAGGGAGAGCTAATCATTATCCAAAGGGAGGTATTACATATGAAATATCCATCAAAGGGAGAGAAGTAACATGAGGGGAAAAATACATACTAAGGGAGAGATTGTTGTCAAAGGAAAAAGAGACGATCAAAGAGAGGAACAGTCAAGGCAGAGCACATATCAGAAACAAAATCAGAAGGTGATATATCTATCCAGTAAAGGGATTGAAGATTGAAAAAGACACTCTGCAAGAAACAAATCTAAGCTATATGAGCTTACCGAGAGCTAGACATTTGTATTGGTTATAGAACAAAATATATGGGAGAGATTGATGAAATACACTTGATATATTTCATATTGTATTAGTAATAATATAGTGTGATAATGTAGTGTGTTTCCATTAATGCCAAAGGGAGAGATTGATGAACCATAACTAATTGAATGTTTGAAGATGTTAAGTTGATCACCGAAATGTAGAAAGATAATGAAAGACATTAAATTAGTTAATGGATTGTATTGTCATTGATGTCAATTTGATATAATTTGATTGGTTATATAAAAAGTGTCAAAGACTTTAGAGAATCAGAGAGATAAAGATTATGCTTTCATTAATGCATAAAATATCAACATTCACTAAGTGAATACAAACAACAAAGGATAGTGCACCTCGACAGATAGAGAAACCCAAAAGAAAAGTCATAGTGATGCCCAAGCAAGAAACCTGGCAAGAATTAACGATGAGAAGAATCACAAGCATTACTGATGATCAGAACTTCATAGTGATGCCCGACGGACAAAAAACCCCAATGGAGATGCCCAGGGAGAACTGAAGTTTTGACCAAACTATCAAATAGTTAAACACCAAAAAGAATTGAAGTTCAGAAATGACAAAATACTTAGCTAACAAGAGCTAAAGATAGAGTTAACTGGTTGTTAAAAAAAATTTCATTGACAAGTTAAAGCCAGAGATAAGTAAAAGATTTAAAGCTATTTTATCTAGTTGTCAAGGAGAAATCTACAGGATAAAACTAAAGTAAAGCTTTAAAGTAAGATTGGCTAGAATTGCGGATCACGCCAAGAACAAGAAATTCAAGAACATAGAAATGGTGATATCATGTCTATAAAGAGATAATCTAATTTATTATGAATTAGGGGAGTGAATAGAAGAAGAGGATGTTGGAGAGAAACTGATGTAGAACAACTTCATACAGTCCTAATCAATCAAGCTAAGGAAACAACTAAATATTTCTGTGGACACCGAGCAACAGAGAAACACAACATCACCAAGCAGAAAAAAGTGGAGCAAAGGTATTGAAATGACACATTGATTAGAAAGGTATTGTGAGCTTACAATAGATCTAAAAATATGAAAAGTATAGTTGTATATGTGAACAGATCATTTACTATTTCAGTTTAACCATTGATTCAAAAAGTCTCTTAACCGAGCAGGACTTAACAATCCTTTCTATATTGAGATACATCCCAAGGAGTATCAAAAAGTTTGATCATGAAGATAGCATGAGATTCCAAATACCATTTGAAAAAATATAGAGGGTTTGGTCATAGAAGGTAGCATAGAGATGCCCGATATCAAGTGACAAACTATTCTATTTAAATCCTCTAACAAGGTCACACCTAACAGTGTGTTTCTAACCTTTAACAGGGTTGGCTCTTCACTGAGCTCACTTTAGAAGAGTGAAAATTTTGGGTTACCGGTCCCAAGTGTTTTTTCCCTTAATAGGATTTCCACGTTAAAAATCCACGTGTCAATGTTTATGAGTCATTACTTTAGTGTTTTGCATTACACATACCTAATTTTGGATTGATCGGTATACACTAAGCAATTTACTATTTTTCGGTAAATGAAAGAGTGCTAGTCGGTAAACAATAAGAATAAGGTTTAACAATGAACTCTGAGCAATAGTTAGTTGTTAAGATTATTTGAAGGCATTCATCTTGTAGGATTGAAGATAACTAGAGGCTTAATATCATCTTACTAAGTTTTTGGGTTGATTTATTGGAATATTTTTGAGGCCACTGATTCACCCCCCCCTCTCAGTTATTCTAACAGAAATTAACCCAGATAAATCTAAAATCTTTTTCTTTAACATAGATATTAAGGTAGAATCAGACATATGTCAAATCCTAAATTTTAAGAGAGGTAAGATTCCTTGCAGGTACTTAGGAACCCCTTTAGAGAGGGACAGTAGATCCTCGGAGATATGGAATCCCATAATTGAAAAGATTAAAAAAAAATTATCTCATGGAAAGGAAGATGGCTATCCTTAGATGGTAAAGCTACCATGGTAAGGTCTGTGCTGGAAGCTATGCCAACTTACCAAATTTCATATATCCATCTTCCCTCTAACAAACAGAAATAATTAAATAAACATCTAAGGAATTTTTTTGGCATGAATGTGGTGACAAGAAGAAAATCCCTTTGATCTCTTGGGAAAAAGTTTGTAGACCAAAATATGAGGGTGGTTTGGGTCTCAAAAACATAGGAGACCAAGGGAAAGCCCTTGGTGCAAAGTTAATTTGGAGAATGTTTAGGAATTATGAGTCCAAATGGGTGAATATTCTCATTTATAAATATTTGAATGAGAACTCCTCAAATATTTTAAGGGAATTTAATCCTCCTAGAGGATCTAGAATATGGAACTTTATGGTAGATTTTTGACACATCATTATGGATAAACTTATGTGGAATCTAGGAACAGGTGAAGAGACTCTTTTTTGGAGAGATTCTTGGGGAGGTTATGATGTCTTAGAAAAGGAACTAAACAATACTGCTCTCAAAAACCACTTAGAGGCAAGGATTGGAATTTTCTTTAAAGATTATATTTTTTTCAATGGCGAAGATTGGGTATGGAAATCGTTCAAGGAGGTAGGGATATCTTCAGATCAGGAGAAGCTATTAAAGGAGACTCTTGACAAAAGAAGAATTGTACTAAATTAGCACTTGCACCAAAAGAAGGTGCAAGGGATAAGCCGATAGGTTATTGATGTGAAATCATAAATGAAGGTTTACATATTAAAAAGTAGAGTATTTAAGTTTCATTCTACAAACAAGTATCATTGTAGAAGGCATTCTTGCACATAGCTTCTCCCTTATTACACACAATATGGATGTCATTTAAGTGCAAGAACTAATATAACACAATATATAAGTATGCAATAGTGGAATAAATAGGTCTTTGAGGCTATGAAATTCTACCATAACATTACTCATAGATTCCGTGGAAAGGGACACAATCAAGAAATGCATACTACCTCATAGCTCATTAATGGATCGATTAAAACACATTAGAAGCCCATTGTATTTTTCTATACTGTTTAGAACTTATTGATATTAAGAAATACAA
>MU227058.1:3842413-3868542 GCA_018584345.1 Thuja plicata
GATCCAAGTGATTTAACTCTCATTGGCTAATGGATTGACTTTCCATTTTGCAAGTGAGGAGTTGTAATTAGGAGATTTATTTAATTCTTTTTAATTAATTACTTTAGCCATGTATTTAATTCTTTTGATTTAATTAAAATAGACCAATGTAATTAATGTGAGTTAGTGATGAAATCACTTTGATTTTTAGGAAATTAAATTGATTTAAATGAATTATACCAATTAATTGAGCAATTATCTAACATAATTAGGGTATGATCACACTTAGGGAAAATCGGGTCTCTAGTCAGAGAAGACCAAATTAGGGTGGTTACATTTGGCCCTCTTTGAATTGACATGTGACCAGCGCATTGATTCAAAGAATGTTTGATGTTGAATTTAGAAAGTTTGAAAATTCTGCACTTGATTGAATGAAAAGTTTGATGAGATCAGTCTCACACTTGATTGAAATAAGACTGGTATTATTGACTTTGAACTTGATCGAACAAAGGTCAATAAAAAGAAGATCTTAAAGATACCAATTCTAAACTTGATCGCATGAGAATTGATAATAATGACTCCAAAGTTGATGGAACAAAGGTCAGTATGAAGCTGCTAGGATCTCTAAGGTATCAATTCTAAACTTGATGGAATGAGAATTGATAATAATGACTCCGAACTTCATCAAATGAAGGTCAGTACAAAGCTTCTAGGAGATTTAATAGAGATTTGAGAATATGCAAACATCGATATCTATCTTGTTAGCACTGAATCCTTCTATCCAACAGTCCAGACTTGATCGAAGGAAACTGCCATGCCCCTAGTCTTTTGATGATGAAGTTATTTTGTTGCTTTTTGAGCAAGAATTTGAATGATTTTAAGTGTGATCATGCCCCCTTGAGAACAAAATCAAAGGAAAAAGAATAAAATCCATTTGTAGAATGATATATCACTTGAACAGATCGATTGGATCGAGAAAGAATCAATTAGAATAAATGATGAAGCGAAGGTGTGTTAAGAGAAAACACAATTTTACCAAGTTGACTACGTGAAAATGTGAGATTTTGAGTCTGATAAAATGATGTAGGACCGAGATTTGGATGAATAATGCACAATTTGATGATATAGAACCCAGAAAACTGATTGCGTAAATCCTGCAAATCATTTTCAGAACATATAGAGCAATTATGCATTTTTGAGAGACTGTCAAAAAAAATTTGTTGTACTGTGTAAAAGGTCGTCTGCGCAATCGATTTCATTCCCCATAGATCTAAGAAGAACAAAATTGAAGTTTGATAGTCCGAGGGGAGTTTCGGAGCCTCTGAGCCTTCATTGATATATACCTAAGATAGCTATTTCTGATTCTAATATGTTCATGAGTTCTCTTTCCCTTGATAGATGTTTAGATTGATGCACATGTGATTATGTACTTGGTCTTTTGATGAGTTAGAATATATTCATGTGATGACATCATTTATGCTCGTTGGTTTATTACTGATATATAAATGTGTTTTGAATGATTCTAGATGAATATACAGATGTGTTTTTGAGATTTTCTTTATATATATATATATATATGCACTTAGGATGTAAAAAGAAATGCAATGCTTGAATTCTTTGTTTTTTGTATTTTCTCTTTCTCATTTATGAATGCAAAATGTATGCCATGGATATGCAATGAAATTAATATATTAGTAATATAGATTAAGTAGTCAAATTGGATTTTAGAGGAACCAGGAAATCATTTTGAGCTCAATGTTTATGTTGTTCTAAATTGAATCATGCAATCTTTAAATGCATCTACATGCAGAATCTTAGGACTATCACTGATTTGTATACATTGTAGTATTTTTATCATCATTGGGATTTTTTGTAACGAACATCATCGAATAGTACAACTGGCACTAATAACCACAAGGTATCATGAAAGTATGAATACTATGTTTATTGGATGCAATGTCAAAAATAAAGCTAAGCATCAAGGCATAGAGGCTAGGATGACTTGTTAGTTATCTCATTTTTCTTTTGAGAATCATCTTTTGTTCAAGTGTAATGTAAGATATGTGACCCGCAATGACCTTCAATATTCATATCCTTGGGTACATAATGTGTTGTACACCTTACTTAGAATCTGATTTAGAAACAAACAAGGAAATTGTTTCAACCTCACCATAGTTTACACATAACAAAGATCAAGATATATGCGGCTATCCACTCATGTTGGAAGCTCTTACCATAAACATCCAAGTTAGGTGAAATTTATATGATCATTGAAATGATTACCATACACAAAAAAGATAGAAAATATTATGCCCCCTATCCTAGTAAATCTTTGTCTTTGAATAGACATCATGGAGTAACTCGGGAGACATAACAATCACCAATCGATAATCAATCAAAGAAAATTTATAACTACTTACATGTCCCTAATTTGAAACATCATGGGAAAATAAAAGAGTCATAATCAAACCAAGATCATTCTATATGTGTATAAGTAGTATTGAGAAATACCGCTGATTCATTTTTCAAGCACAATAGATAATCATCAATCAGAACTTGGAATTAAGAAATATGTTTTTATGTCTGAGTATAGTGAGATTAACTTTGTCAACAATTGAAATCCAATGTAGTGTTTAGGAACACTGTTTGATTAAAGTGTTGAGAAACACTAGTATGATGTCTGTTATAGGTAGGTGGCATTAAAGAAACACCCTTGTTTGTGATAGTGACATTTTGATTCAAGTATTGAGAGATACTATTTTGTAGAGGCAAACCATCCTAGATAGGAACCTAGGACAACCTAGTAGACAATGACCGAACATGCTAGCAAAGATGCCCCTAGTGCAAAATGACTATTCCTAAGAAACAAATGCAGACAAATCCTAGGAAAGGATAGGAAATTTGTAAGGAATCAGAGTCAACCAATAACACATGCATGATCATGAAGGATTAGTGTTAGTAGTGCATTGATAGATAGAGCACAAAGTATAATTGATGCCTGTTTGCCAGGTTTTCACCACTCGGCAAAGTTTTTTTTTTATTTTCTACCAAGACGCCTATTTGCCAGGTGTTTTCCAAGGCACTTTTCTCTTTGTCAAATTTTTTTTGTTAGTATCAAAGCACCTGTTTGCCAGGTTTTCATCAAGGATACCTTTTTTTTAGGACTTTTTCCACTGGTTTTGGATTTTTTCAGTATCAATTTTCTGATTTTTTTGGTATTTTCTGAGAACTATTCCCACTGCACAGGCTCTATCAGCCAGATGTCAATCATAGAACTGCTTCAAGTGTACGGTGTTGATGGGATCAGGGAGAACATCCCCTTTAGGTGTAGCTAACTGATAAGCTAAAGTCCCAAAAGTTGTAGTAATAACAAAAGGCCCCAGCCAGTTGGGTTCAAACTTGCCTTTTTGTTCTCTATTTGGCCGGTTTTTAGGATTCTCTCTGAGAATGAGATCCCCCACTTAAAATTGTCATGGTTTTACCTTCTTATTGTACCCTTTTGACATTCTTTTCTGGTACACTTTGAGATGATCGAATGTTTGTTGCCTATGCTCATCAAGTAGTTCTAGTACATGAACCTTGTCAATGTGGTATTGTTCATCTATAACAATACCTTGGAGGGATACTCACAAAGATGGAATTTCTACTTCAATAGGTAGCACTACTTCTGTGCCATAGACTAGAGAAAACGGCATGGCTCCTTTTGGTGTTTGGATACTTTTTCTATAGGCCCATATAGTTGCAAATGCCAATCTCTGCCAGACTTACTCATAGTTCTATGTAAAAATTTTAGAATGTCTTTGTTTGAATCCTCAGCTTGTCCATTACCTTGAGGATAATTGATTGAAGAACAATGTTGAGTGATATGAAACTGTGTAAAAAGGTCCTCGATATCTTATTTTTTGAATTGACCCCATTGTCTTTTACAATAGAAGAGGGTATCCCATACCTAAAAATGATGTAGTTCAAGATGAACATAGAAACATGTTTTCTAGTGGCTTTGATTAGTGGCATGACCTCGACTCTCTTAGTGAAATAATCAGTGGCCGTAATAATGTAATTGTGTCTGGTGGAACCCAAATTTGAACATGAAAATAGTTTAGGGAAGTATCCTTTGTATTCATTATTGTGTTTATGCTTTCATTTTCTACGTGTCCATCTATGCTTTTAATTATCTCTTATGTCTATTTGTGTTTCATATATCATATTATTCTTATGTTTTTCATCCTGCATATTCATATTTAAATTTATAAATATAGTCGTTGCTTATCTTTTCGCGGTCTTTTTATTTATTTTATACTTTTTCGCAGATCCGTCTGATGGTTAAACCTCAATGTAGATCGATGGTTGGCATATTCCCTTGATCAAGAGATGAATTACCTTTACTCATTAATGCATTGCATGATTTTGACAGGTGTCTGTTCATATCTTGCTTGACTGAGGTCAAAGTTATTTAAACATCGAGTAAGTAAATATCCATCTGACGGTCAACGTATTTCCTTAAACACAAGATGCATTCTATCTATCTATTAAGGCATCACACCTAAGTGACATGCATCCTGGGCCCACCGACATATAAGGATAAGATGACAAGGATACATGTGGCATCATTTGGTTTGTTGGGAAAGTTGACAGGGATACACGTCAGTTTACATGACAGATCTTTCAACGGTTAACAGTCAGATAGGATCTATGGTTGGCGTGATGCCTTAAAGCCCAGATGCATATTATTTAGTCTTAAAGGCATCCTAAGATTGTAACATGTGTCCTAGGCCCATAGAAGTATGACATCGAGGTGACAAGGATCCAGCTAGTGGAAACTCATCAGTCGATCAAAATGATAAGGATACACTTCATCTCTGTAGTTGGTTAAAGTGCGAGCAACTAAGGTTTTGATCTTTTAGCACATGGGTGAAATCAACAGTGATGACTTAACGGGGCAATAAAGATCATCAAGTTTTAAATCCAAGTCATGGAGTCATCAATGGTTAAATATTAGGCATGATCCAAATAGATCTACGATTGGCATAATGCCTTAAAGACAAGATGCACATTATCTATCCATTAATGCATCATGACCTACCGCCACGTGTCCTAGCCCCACTGAAATTCTGAGTGATGTAGGAGGAAGGATCTATGGTGGATGTTAAACAGATCTATAATCGATGTTCACTTGCCATGAAAATTTGCAAGTTTTTTTATCTATTGCGAGAGTACACCTAATTGCCGTGTGTCCCAGACCTATTAAGTCTAAGAAATGAGATAAAAATATCTACGGTTCAAATTTGATCTCATCCATGGCTAGAATTCAATCAAAATGAAAAGGTGTAGGGTTTTTATCTGGCTTGGGGGCACAATTGGATGACATGTGTCCATGGCGAGCCAGGCTCAGAAAAGAAGAAATGAAGTAAAGACCGATCAAGTTCAAATTGATCTAATGGACAATGCAAATCCTTAAAACAAAAGTGATCAACATCCAACCATTAAGGCATTATGCCTGAATGGCATGTGTCCCCGGCCCACAGTGGTGTAAGAAATATAATCATATGTTAAATCATGAAAAGCATCAACGACAGGTGTAATGCCTCAAAGCCTGGAGATGCATGAATTTTACTCTTTGAGGCATTACACAATCTTCACATGTGTCCTCGATAGTAAAAAGATAGAGTGCCTGAGTAGCAGTGATGAATGGGATTTCCTTTTGTCATTTTTATATTTTTTAATATTATTTGTATTATATCTTAGGGTTTTTTATTATCATTTGATACATCATCAAAATATCCATGCAGGGTTTTGAGGGTGGCGATTATGGATCTATTCGATGATAAAGTAACATGGTATTCATGACATACTAAGGAAGTTAAAGATATGCATAAACATTGTGAGGAAACATTACGAAGATATATGGTAACAAAGGATGATCGATAACGTTGACGTGCCTATTCAAAATGATAAAGTTATTTGAATCCCTAGGATATACATCCATTATCAAAGACATAAATATGTGGGTCGAAGTCCTATAATATTTTAACATAAATTCATTATTCTAAATTGTCTCTAACAAATCACAAGTCATTTGTTAGTGACCATTATTCTGATCTCTTTTGGTTGATAATTATTTCTCAGACAATGATGATTAATCGTTCCTTTATTATAATTAATGTTCAGTTGTTGATCTTAGGATTATATTTTAGTTATCAAGAGACACATCGGTCTGAAGCTTGTATGCATCCCTTGGAATTTATACAAATAGGGATTCCAAGACCATGTGAAAGGGCAAAGGTAACATATACATTATTATTTGTTCTAGTTTTGATCACAACTGCAACATGGATTCAAATGTACTATTTTCTCAAAATCAATAAAGATAAGTGTTTCAGTATCACTTGTGGAAAAAGGGTTCAATCCATTTTAGTTAGTCCTTTGCACTTATTGAAGGAATTTTAATTGCTATTTTAGATATGTTTGTGTAGAGATATTATGTCTTATATCATTTTTTGATCATCAAGGAGTTTGTGAGAACTTAATGTTTCCGGCTTCTTGTTCAAATATTCTCCCAACCATTGGAGTTAAATTCATTTGAACTAACAAAGATATAAATAGACTTAATCTTCTCTGCATCGAAAGCATTCAAATAGTTGATAGTATTAATACTGTCTTGCAAAGTTGTACATAGGATTGAATTTGGATTGACTCTATCTGCCCAAGTTGGTATAGGTACTGATCTAATTTATTATTGGATATGGTCATTTGGTTTATCATTTTTATTTGTTTAGATATCCTAGTATCCATTTATTTATACATTCTTATAAATCATTCTTACAAATCTCACAAAGCATTCAATTTTTGTTGTTTTATGTTGTATTGATTACTATTTGATTTCTTTTAAGTGCCTTGCCATACTTGAGAAAGGATTTTGAAGTGTTTCTCATCTTCTATAAAAATCTTTAAGAATTAAAGGATAAGTTTAAGGTATAGGCCTACCAGCCTTACTTTTGCAGAGCCAGAATTGGAGAATTTCCAACCTTGGCTTGGTTGTAACTTGTTAGTTGGCCAAATCAATTGGGTTTCCAAGCATTGGATTGACAAGTTCATAGGAAATCTAGTCTATTGATCTGAGCACCAAAAGATTGGTGAATCTACTGGGGAATATTCACAATAAGTATTGTGGAGTTATTATAATTTCATATTTTGTAGATCAGAGAGAAGTAGTACCTGTTTATTTAAAAGTGCACTCTACTAGAAGGAAGAATCTAGAAGACCAGCAAGTAGTATTCTCCTTCTGACATGAAGGTGGGGACTCTACAATTTTGATGCAAGTATATCTTGGTAAATTAATTTTTTTATGCTATGTATTCATGTGGGGTAGAAGATCCTTGCATCAAGATCAACTTGAACTAGACTTACACAAAAGTTTAAGAAGAAGTAAGAAACATGTTCTAGATATGTTGTATACTGGATATAAGAGGTCTCCTGATAGGGAGACTACTGGTTTCTTTGATGAAAGCCATTGTGAAAATATTAGCAATTTGGAGGATAATAGAAACCCCTTTGGCCACGAAGATGTTGAGAATTATAATCTAGTACAAGAAATAGAAGAAGAGATAGAAGAATATGATGAAGAAGATCAATTTTTATATGCTACATTAAGTAAGTTAACTGAGTATGTTAAAAATAATCCACGAGTGGTTAAGGCTTTGAGAAGGTTACCTAGTGAGGCCTTGGAGAAGTTATAAATAAAGAGAAGTGAGTTGGTTTTAGTACCTGATGATCAAGAAAGATCAAGAGAAAAGGTGACACCAAAAGGGAATGGGTTACCAAAATACAATGCTCCTCATAGAAAAAATGGGGAACCAATTTTCAACAGTGATCATACAAACCCATTGTTTGAACTAGATAATAGAGTAAGGTATGAGAAGAAAACAACACTAATGGAAGGAGTGGTTATTGGGGATAGCCAAATATTATAGAAAACTATGATCAAGATGATCCAAGGAAAAAAAACATGGGAAATAATCATAGCAATGGACAAAATCACCAAGGCATGAATCATCAACATCTTAGAGGTTAAAATGGGAATGATCATAATATGGGCCAAAGGAGAAGAGATCCTATGGTGGTGGAAAGATATAGGCAGCTTGATTTCAATGGGATAGTTGGATATCCAAATACTATATCAAATGAATTAAGAAATGCTACTCCAAAATTTACAGGGAATGGAGTGGAATCTGTCGAACAATATACCATAAATTTAAAAAACATTATTCAAGAACTAGATGGAAACCATGAAGATTTTTTCATGAAATTGTTTGTCCAATAATTAACTAAAGATGTTGTTGAATGGTATAGGGGGTCTCCTGATGGATCCATCTCAATTTGGTGTAATTCTGTAAATTAATTTATTGAGTAGTTTGGTGATCGTAATGATATATCTTTTGCATCTCATGAATTAACCAACATTAAAAATAAATTTAATGAATCAGTTGCAGAATTCAATAAAAGGTTTAATAAAGTTTTGAATAGAATACCAAGAGACATAAAACCTATTTTTTCTTTTCTAATTCATTTCTATCTAAGTGCATTTGACAGAAAAATACATTATGAGATTAGATCATAAGGACCTGCAACATTACAATAAGCTTTCAATGTTGCCACTACCATTGAAAATAATAGAAAGGTTGTTGGAAGGACAGATAAAAGGGGTGATACTAAATTATACAATCTGAAGGCCCCTAAAAAGGATGATCTTAAAGACATTATGGATATGCTAAAGAATCTAAATGCAAAGCAAGGCATGAGTGATAGGCCATCATTTCCTAAAAATGACAGGTTTAGATTACAAGATATGCCATATAGTACTAATTGGAAAGATGGAAAACCTAAAAAGAAGTATCATACTAAAGAAAAAACTGACCCATTGAAAATAAAAAACCATTTGGTGGAGAGTTATCCTTGGTGTGATTCTTGCACACTACCACATTATCCTGATAGTCATGGTGTGGCCCATAGATTGCAAGAAGAGGAAGATCAGAGTGATGATCAGCAACCCACAATGAACAATGTCTCATCTGAACCCATATGGGGAAGATATTATTACATTTCTTCTAAGGAGCATGTCTACCATGAACATTTGAATAGGATATATCACTGTGATAAACAACAAGGAGAAATGTCAGTCATTAGGAGGTTAACAAATAAGGAGAAAGAAGCATATTGCATTGTAGCACTTGAGGAATCAAGAAATAATTACAAACTAAGGAATAGAACAATAAATGTTGATCAAGGAAATCCTACTGGAATATCTATCAAAGCACCAAAGAAGAAGGTAAGCCAACCTGGCATACAAAGAATCAAAGATGATGTTGCAAAAACAAGTCAACAGGTAGATTTTCATCAAGCACCTAAATAGACAAAGCCAAAGGAGAAACCAATGATCAGTAAACATATTCCCAATAATAGTTCTTTTATGTATAATGCTTTGTCTCAGGTGAAGATTTCTATTCCTTTATTTGAAATGATGAAAGTATCTGAATACAAAGATGAAACTATAAAAGTGTTGTCTAATGTAGGTAATTTTTTTAAGGAGGAATCTAATCAAAGACCAATAAATGAAGAACCACCTGTGGTTTATTTAGGAACTACTATTTCTCAAAATGGAACGCAATTTGATCCTTTTTATCTCACTTTAATGGTTAACAATAAACATCTTAAGAATTGTATGATGTATTTAGGAGCAACAGTTAACATTATGCCCTCAAAAGTTATGAAGGAGCTTGGAATGAAGGTTGATACAACTTATGCAAGATCTTATGCTATGAAAAATAGATCTATACCTATTTTTGGTATAATTAAAGATGTGGAATTTAAAATTCATGCTTGTCCTGAAATGTTATATAAAACTGATATTACTGTTGTAGAAGTGCCTGCTAATTATGGAATTCTTTTATCTATACAATGGTCTAATTTAGTAGGTGGTCATATCAAATTAGATATGTCTTATGCTACTATTTTAGTGGATGGTAGGGAAGTAAGAATCAATAGGGAGCCAAGATCTCCATATATTATTAATGAAGGCATTGGGATGGAAAAAATAAACTTTTGCCATTCAGACATGGATAATTTTCAGGTGACTATTACTAAACCAGCACTGAAAATTAATAGCCCCATTGGAGTGCATTTGCAGGAAAGTCAGGAGGAACTTTGGCAAATGAATTTTGATGGAGCATGCAGTAAGGAAGGTAAAGGTACTGGGATCACTTTTGTATCCCCATGTGGTAAGATTTTAAAGCTCTCTTTTTTACTAAATTTTGAATGTACTAATAATGTCTTAGAGTATGAAGAACTAATCCTTGGTTTAAATATTGAAAAATCATATGGTAATAAGATGCTTTTAGTTCATGGTGACTCTAATTTAATTGTTTCTCAAGTCAGAAATAAATTCATTACCAAAAATCCTAGATTAAAGCAATATAGGAACTTGGTATGGGATTTAATTGAATGTTTTGAGGCATTTTCAATCAAATGGATAGAAAGATCTGGAAATTTCCTTGCAGAATTGTTGGCTAATGTAACCATCAAGAAGACTGATGTTCCTTTTGACAAGATTGTGCAGATTGAGATGAAAAATAGACCATGAGTTCTTGACAATGTGCATAATTGACAAATATTTGAAGATGACAGAGATCTTCTCAAATTTCTAGTGAATGAAGATAATTATGAGGATAAATACATAGATTGGAATGGCTATGTAGAAGATTAGGATGGCAAAGAGACCTTGTTTGGAAACAAAGTTTTCCAATTAAAGACAAACAAGATTCCCAAAGGCTTGGTTGCACTTGAAGGATTTTTTGATGAGCAAGAAAATTTTAAAATGGGTAAGACAAATAATAAGTGTGAAGAAGTTGAAAAAATTAACTTAGGAAATTATCACACTCCTAAGGAAGTATACATAGGCAAGAGGCTCACTCCTAAGATCAAAGCTGATTTGATAACTTTGTTAAGAAAATATAGGCACATCTTTGCATGGTCATATGATGATCTTTAGCATGAAATCCCTCTAAAGCCAGATGCAAAACCTTTTAGACAAAGACAACGTCCTATAAATCCAATTCTAGCTCCTAAAATGAGGGAAGATCTTGTAAAATTAAGGGATGTAGGAATAATAATGTCTATAAGACATTCTACATGGGTATCAAACTTGGTCCCAGTTAGAAAGAAGAGTGGAGATATAAGGTTGTGTGTTGATTTTAGAAACTTAAATATATCATCCTTGAAAGATAATTATGCATTGCCTAATATGGAAGACCTTTTACAAAAGGTTACTGGGAATGAATTATTATCTATGATGGAAGGATTTTCAGGATACAACCAAGTGAATGTTAAAGAGTCAGAGAAATACAAGATAGTCTTTACCACTCCTTGGGGGACTTATATTTATGCAAGGATGCCCTTTTGGTTAACTAATACAAGAGCAACTTCCCAAAGAGAAATTGATGTGGCTTTTGATGGTCTGATTGATCTCATCATGGTAGTATATCAGGATGATCTGACTGCATATTCAAAAAGAGAAAAAGAGCATTGTAATCATTTGGAGTAGATTTTTAAAAGATCTTTGGAATATGGGATATCTCTAAACCCAAAAAATATCATTTTCAAGTAACTGAAGGGAAGCTACTTGGGCACATTGTACCAAAGGATGGTGTAAGAATAGACCCTGAATGGTTTGCAACCATAGATAAAATTTACATCCCCAAGAGTGTTAAAGGAATCCAATCCTTTTTTGGAAAAATAAATTTTGTAAGAAGGTTTGTCCCAAAATTTTCAGATATCATTAAGCCTATTGCTAAGATTCTTAAGAAAGGTGAATAAATTACATGGGGGAATGAAACTCTAGAGGCATTCGCTAATATTAAGAAAGCAATCAAGGAGGCTCCAGTCCTTAAGACACCTAATTTTTCAAAACCTTTTTAGTTATTTTCTTTTGCATCATATCATACTATTGCTATAGTTATGTTACAAAATAATTATGAGGGATATGAGTAGCCAATAATTTTTTTTAGTAAAACTCTTGAAGCAGAAAAATTAAATTATGACATAAATGAGAAGCAAGCTTATGCCCTACTTAAAGCAGTGAAATATTTTAGACCATACTTGGTGGGAGCTAAAGTGATAGATTATGTGCCAAATGTAGCAATTAAAGATATATTTAAGTAGTTAGAGGTTGTAGGTAGGAGATGCATATGGGTGAATCAAATCTAGGAGTTTGACATGGAGCTCCAAATAACAAAGTTGGTCAGAGGAAAAGGTCTTGCTAAACTTATGGCTGAATCAAATCTTGAGGTAGTTCAAATAAATCAGGTGAGCACTGATAAATCAGTAGTAAGTATTGAAAATTGTCCTTGGTATACTGATATAGTATATTTCCTTAAGCACATGAAATTCCAAGAAGGTTTAAATGATAATTAAAATAGGACAATAAAGTTACAAGCATCTAGGTATGTTTTGATACAAGGTGACTTATATTAGAAGAATAGAGAAGGTATCCTTTTATTCTGTCTAGATATGTGCCAAGAAAATTCAATATTAAAGGAGTTACATGATGGAGTATGCGGTGGTCACTTCTCAGCAAGAACTACTGCCCATAAGATACTACATGCTGGTTATTATTGGCCATATATTTTTAAGGATATTTATACATATGTTATACATCATTCATTGCATCTATCCAACTTTCATCATTCAATGCATCTTTAATAGTTCTAGGTTCAAATTCACTTAGTAAACATGTACCTTTGAGTTTGTTCCTTGTCATTACACCTTTTGTCTGATCTCCAATTATTTTCTCAGGTGCATGATGCCTTCTAACATATTTTTAAAGTACTGGATCCTTTAGTCTAGATTTTGGACTTGATCCACTAGGTCTTTTATTCTCAAACATTCATTCATGTTCTTTTGTCTAATGCTTGAGTTCCACTATCTATGACTCGGGTTCCTCTATCTGAGACTCGGTTCCCTCTGTCTGTGACTCAGTTCCCTCTGTCTGTGACTTGGTCTTTTCTACCAGCAGCTTGGGTTGCATAGTTTGTGCTAGTATATTTAGTGGTCAACAGTTCTACTATCCAATCACCATTTCTTGAGTCATAGGTATAGTATCAGGTTCATGATATACAAAGTTCATGTAGTCTTTAGGCTCTTTACTGCTCTTCTCTTCACATTTTTTTGCAAACTCATCAATCTTGACATGTACACTTTCTATGACTTTATGAGTAGTAATATTTAGACATTTGTATACTTTGATTTTACAGGAGTAACCTAGGAATATTCCTTCATCACTTTTTGCATTTCTTGCTTCCTTCAAGATTTAGCATCTACTTCCAAATACATTGAAATATACTTTGAAATAATGAACATTAGATTTATAGCCATACCATAATTCAAAAGGTTTCTGGTTACTACCTTTCTTCAGTTGAACTCGGTTCAAGGTGAACACTGTAGTGCTGATGGCCTCCTTCTAGTATTTGGCAACATTCTTTTCAATCATTAGGGTTCTAGCACAATCCATAATGGATCTATTGCTTCATTATGCTATTCCATTTTTTTGTGGTGTACTAGGGGAAAATACCTATCTTTTGATTCCTCTATCGTTATAAAATTCATTGAAATCATTAGAAATGAATTCTCCTCCTCTGTCAGATCTTAGGCATTTTAGTTTCTTTCCTGTTTCCTTTTCAAATCTTGCAAGATACCATTTGAATTTTTGAAAAGCTTCTGATTTCTCTCTAAGAAACATGACACTCATCATTCTGGAATGATCATCAACAAATAGAATAAAATACTTCTCTCCAGTATAGCTTGTTGTTCTAATTGGTCCACAAAGGTGAGTATGTACCAATTCCAAGACTTCATCAGTATTGTAATTCTTTCTTTTGAAACTTGTCTTGCTCATCTTCTCAATTTGACATTGTTTGCATATTGCTAACTCGTGTTTCTTCAAAATAGGAATACCTCTAACTCTCTTGTTCTTTCTTATGTTTACCATATTATAAAAATTTACATGACACAACCTTTTATGCCATAACCAGCTTTCTTCTACTTGTGCAATAAAGCATGAACCTTTAGTGAGATCAAGATAGAACATATTACCTTTTGTTTGCCTACCAGTTCTGACTAGGTTCCCTTTACCATCCAGGAGCTTGGCCTTACCATTCATGAATTCTACCTTGAAGCCAATGTTGTTCAGCTATGCTACACTGTGTATATTTATCCTCAATCCTTCAACCCAATAAGCATTATCACATTTGATTCATTCTGTCAGAGTAATGCAACCTTTTTCTTTTACAGGGAGAGGTTCATCATTCCCAATAATGACACTCCCACCATCATAGTGTTCAAGATGTTCAAATTTAGTCTTGCCACCAGTCATGTGATGAGAACAACCACTATCAATTATCCATGTGTCATTTTTAATGATGTGTGAGAAAAGTGTTTTCTTTTCATCTTCTTCATCTGACTCATCCTTAATAGCGATATAAACCAATTCATCTTGTTCTTCATCATTGTCAGAATATTTAGCAATATAACAAGACTTCTTACCTTTATCCTTGTAGCTTTTGTAGTTCTTGAAATCTTTCTTGTTTTTAAACTTGTTTGACTTTTTCTCATCTTTGTCTTCTTTGTTTGGACACTTTGCAGCATGTGACCAACCTCATTGCATGAAAAACAAATCAATGGTATTTTTCCTTTGTATTTTCCTTTTGCGGCTCTTCTTGTAAGTAATGCTTCAATGATGTCAAGATCTTCATCATCAGATTCATCATCACTATCACTTTCAGTCTACTTCCCTTTTGAGTATCTATCCTTCTTACAAAGGTTTAATTTAGCTTTGAATGCAAACTCAAGATTGCTAGAGCTAGGAGAGTAATTGTCAAAGTTGTCCATCTCAAAAGTTGTAAGCCTTCCCACTAATGTACCCAGAGTTATATCCTTATTGCACCTCATCTCTTGAATAGCTAAGAATATAATAGAATAGATAGGAAGTAAAGTTCTTAGTACCTTGTTGACCACTGTTGTATCTTCAATTATTCCACCTGCAGCTCTGATGGCACTCACAGTCTTCTTGATTCTTTCACTGTATCTTGTAATGTCTTCTCCTTCTTTCATTTTCATCTAGTCAAATTGTCCTCCTAGACTTTCTACTTTGGCTCTCTTTATAGTTGCATCTCCTCCATGAATGTCCTATAATTTCTTCCACATATCATAGGCTATAGCGCAGTCCTTGACTTCATCAAATTCTGAGTAGCTGAGTGAAGAAGATATGTCAATCATCATTATATTATGAAGCTTTTGTTCCATCACCTGTTCCATAGTCATAGTCCTTGTTGGTTCCACATATTTTCTTTCCAAAAATTTCAAACCAGCATCTCCGATAGCAGATAGATGTAGCTTCATCAGCTCTTTCCATGCTAGGAATTTTTCTTTGTTTAGCTTTGGGATCTCCCTTCTGTAAGACATCTCTGATCTTTAGCTTAGGTCTTGAAACCTTCCCTGAAAGCACTTGAAGCCCTGATACCAATTTTTGGAAATGAGATAAGTAACTAAGAGGGGAGGGGTGAATTAGTTACTCCGAAACAAATCCTTTGTCCCTTACATGTCTTAAATATTTTAACACTATTACTCGGTCAATTAAGATATTCTTTTGTAACTCGAGTGTCAAAGAAATCTTTATAATATCCAATATAATTATACTTTAGTGATTAAGTGAAGAAACATAAAGCATGAAAAAAATAAAACATACACAGGTGACACCAAGATTTAACATGGAAAACCAATATGGGAAAAATCACCAATGTAACTAGTTACTATTTTTCACTCTTCTGAAGTGAGCCCTGTTAGGAGCCAACCCTGTTAAAGGTTACAATAACACACTGTTAGGTGTAACCCTGATAGAGGATTTTAATCACCCTGTGAGGAGTGGCATTGTTAGAGGTCTTCAACACTTCAACATAGAAATGCTACCTTGTGAGTGGATTTACAAAAAATACTGTTAAGTCTACTCTGTTAAGAGATTTGAGATCACTGCTACAATTGGTAGAAAGTAACAATGAATTGACCTGTATGTGTAAGCAACCAACTTTGCTGATTTAGATCTCTATTTTGATTATGAATGGATCCTTACTGATCAGATATTCTATTGCAGCTTTGAGTGATCTGTACTCAATCAGAATCCTATGTGATTTCATCTTCACTCTTCTTGTCACAGAATTCCACACTTCTTCTTGCACACATTCAATCTAAAATTGAGCTTTCATATATATGATGAGCCCTATCAAGTCGGCTTGAATACACTTCTAAATAAGTAATAAATCACAATTTAGTCGGCCTTATATAATCAATTAATTATAGAATGTAATTCACTGTTAGTCAGCTAACACTGAATTCTCAACCATGACTGAAATGCTCGAGTGAACTCGGTCAACACTAAAATAGATCATTCTATTCACCAACTGTGCTCGATTTGAATATAGACATTTGTGTATCATCATTACATAAGTGTATATACATGTGTAACATCAATGACAATACACAATTGAATAACTTCTTTCAACATGTTTGTGATAATGGCATGTGCTTTAGATCCAAGGAGCTCTCCAATTTTTGCAGTACTTATGGTATTAATTTTTCATACTCTTCCCCTTACCATCGACAAGGAAATGGCCAAGCACAATCAAGTAATAAGAATATACTAAAAATCATAAAGAGAATATTGAGCAATAACAAAAGAGCATGGGACTCCAAATTACTTCTGGCACTTTGGGAAGATAGGATAACAGTCAAAAAGTCTACTGGGGTTTCTCCTTATGAATTGGTCTATGGAAAATAGGCTAGGTTACCATTCAATAATCTTCTCCCTATATATCAATTTGTCAGAGAGGAACATCTTGAAGACATGAATTTCATGGAGAATAGGATGGATCAGCTTATATAATTGGATGAAGTAAGAATAAATACACAAAGTAAGAATATAAAGAAGCGGATGCAAGTGAAAACTTTACATGATAAGAGAACTAAGGAAAGGAACTTTCATAATGGAGATTGGGTGTTGAAATGGAATGCAAAAGATCAAGATAAAGGGAAGCATGGTAAATTTGAAGCTTTGTGGCTAGGAACTTACATAATTTTTGATAATGAAAGAGAAAAGAGCTATTTGTTACAAGATACAGAAGGTCATGTTCAGGAATTCCCAACTCATGCTCAGTATTCAAAACCATTCTTCTCTTAAAGTAGGGAGTGTTTCTAACTCTACATTTTCATTAAGTTTTATTTCGTTTGATTTGATGTTATTATTCTATTTATATATTTTTCTGCTTCTCCAGAGAAAAATAGGATCTTGCTGTGTCCAAGTATGAATGCACATCCCCAGAAAGAGCCACTAGTGGAACCCAAATTTGCAAATCAAATTTGCATATGAAAATGGTCCAAGGAAGAATCCTTTGTATTCATTATTGTGTTTATTCTTTCATTTTATACATGTTCATCTATGTTTTTAATTATCTCTTATGTCTATTTGTATTTCATATATCATATTATTCTTATGTTTTTTGGCCTGCATATTCATATTTAAATTCATAAATATAGTTGTTGCTTGTATTTTCTCAGTCTTTTTATTTATTTTATACTTTTGTGCAGATCTGTTTGACGGTTAAAGCTAAGTGTAGATCGATGGTTGGCATATTCCCTTGATCGAGAGATGAATTACCTTTACTCATTAATACATTGCATGATGTCGATAGGTATTGATTCAGATCTCGCTTGACTGAGGTCAAAGTTATTTAAACATTGAGAAAGTAAATATCCATCTGATGGTTGGCATGTTTCCTTAAACAAAAGATGCATGCTATCTATCTATTAAGGCATCACGCCTAAGTGACACACGTCATGGGCCCACCGACATATAAGGATAAGATGACAAGGATATAGGTGGCATCATTTTGTTAGTTGGGCAAGTTGACAGGGATACACATCAGTTTACATGACAAATCTTTCAATGATTAACAGTCAGACAAGATCTACAGTTGGAGTGATGCCTTAAAGCCCAGATGCATGGTTTTTAGTCTTCAAGGAATCGCGAGATTGTGACATGTGTCCCAGGCCCACAAAAGTATGATATTGAGGTGACAAGGATCTAGTTGGTGGAAACTGATCAGTTGATCAAAATGATAAGGATACACTTAATATCTATAGCTTGTTAAAGTGCGAGCGACTAAGGTTTTGATCTTTTAGCACATGGGTGAAATCGATGGTGATGACTTAACCAGGAAATAAAGATGATTGGGTTTTAAATCCAAGCCATGGGATCATCAATGATTAACTACCATGAATGATCCAAATAGATCTACAATTGGCGTAATGCCTTAAAGAATGCACGTTATCTATCCATTAAAGCATTAGGACATAGCGCCATGTGTCCTGGCCCCGCTGAAAGTCTAAGTAATGTAGGAGGAAGGATATAAGGTGAATTTTAAATAGATCTACAATCGGCGTTCACTCACCATGAAATGTTGTGAGTTTTTTTTTTATCTATCACAAGAGTGTGCCTGGTCGTCGCATGTCCCAGACCCATTAAAGTCTAAGAAAGGAGATAAAAAGATATATGGTTCGAATTTGATCTCATCCATGGCTAGTGTTCACTCAAAATGAAAAGGTGCGGGATTTTTATCTAGCATGAGGGCAGAATTGGATGACATGTATCCAAGGTGGGCCATGCTGAGAAAAGAAGGAATGAATTAAAGACCGATCAAGTTCAAATTGATCTAACGAACAACGCAAATCCTTAAAGAAAAATTGATCAACATCTAACCATTAAGGCATTACACATGAATGACATGTGTCCCAGGCCCACGGTGGTCCTTCTAGCACCATTTCTAGTGCCCACTGTGGGGTAGAATCTTGGATTTTACCTCATCTTATTCTTCATTTTGAGCTAATTTCATCTCGCTACTTGCAGGTACAAGATCAAATTTAGTTATCAAGGCTTGTTTTTTGGAAAATTGGATCATTTCCAGGAAATAGGATCACACCCAAGATATCGGGGCTCGTATTTGGTAATCTTGCATCATTTTTGGTAAAGCATTGCATCTAGTGAATTCTGGGTCATTTTCAAGAAATACAATCACAATTAGGGAAAATAGGATCGCATATGGTTTTTGAGTTTGAAAATTGACAACCTTGGATTTTTTTGTCTCTATCTTTTAAACAGCCTAATACTTGTTTGCAGATTGCTGTCTATATCCTTTTTTTCTCAAAAAGGGTGGAAAAGGAATTGTTAACTTGTGTTTTGCAAGTTTTTCATAGATTAACTTGTCCTTAGTTGTTCGAAGTTTCAAATTAGGATGAAAATTCTCATCATTTAATAAATCAATAAGAGGAGTATGCTCTTTTCCTTCAAGAAAAATCAGAAACTCAAAAGTTGATTTAAGACTTGAGAGGAATTAGGGGTAAGTGAAAAAGGCAAACATCTCATTGTATAATTCATTTTTGGGCAAGTAATTGGACAACTCAAATAACTAAATTTTGTGGGACTAATTGAACAAGCTACATCATTTAATTCCCTTTGGTTTTGAAATTGAACAACACAAGTCATCTTAAAATTGTGTGTAAAAGAACTTCATCCTATAAATTTTGGGATTTTGTAATTGTAAAAGAAAAGCACTTAAATATTGTGGAAAAATTAAACTTAATCTTGTTCTTGATCTCACTAGAGGATTTGCTCTTCCTTCCAAGCGGGGGAATCGAAAACTCAACATGGGGGATTGAGTTAATAAGTGAAGTTGTTTGAGGGAAATAACATTAGTTGCAGTGCTTGTCAGAGAAAATGACATGGACTAGGAGAGTATGCTCTTCTTCTTTCGAAGAATCAGAAATCTTGAAATCCTAATCTCGCCAATCCTTTGTATGCTTTTTAAACATTAGAGGACCTGCCAATTGAGGAAAAAAATCTCCTGAGAATGACCCAAGTGAGGACAGGTTTACACCAACCCTTCCAACTCACTATAAATAATTGCTTCCTTGTAGGCTAAAACCTTGAAAGATGGAATCGGTTTTATTCTTGAAATTTTGACATCATTCCTTGAACATGCTTGGGTGTGTGTAGAGCGGAGCCGCTTGAATCTTTCTTGTGAGACTACACACATTTGAGTACTCATAGGGCTATACGTCTCAATTATTCCTTGTACAATTCTATGGGAGACAGTTTTGAATGGATTGCCCCATCATAAATAATAAATTGTAGTCAAAACTACCTGATTCATCCCCGAAAGGGTGATAATCTTTGTGCAAGGCAAAAAGTAATTGCCCCAAGATACTCATCATTTCATTCCCTCACTTGTGTTTGGAGTCGGCTAATATGGTATCATAATGAGAGCCATTGTGTGCTTGGTGATAGCCATATTATGATTAGCATTTAAGTGTGTACCTGAGTCTACAAGCAAAGATTTTCATCCTATGCTTAGACACTAGGGATTAAGGATGTGTTTGTTCACCCCTAAAAATGCAAAATTGTTTGATGTGCATGAAAGATCATTAAAAAGATAAATCCTTCAAACAAGCAACAAAATTCAATCCTTAAGACTACATGCTATATTTTTCACTCACTGAAAATTCTCAAAGAACAAATTGCAGTCAGACAAAATTCACGTATTCCAAGACAGACTTAAAAAATTTGTTAAAACTTGATAGAACATCAGAAAGTTGCTTTTAGTTTGCCCTAGCTCTCATCTATTTGTGCACAATCGCATCTTGTATTCTGGCTCACATCTGGCTAGTATTGCATCATTTTTAGGGAGAAAGGTCGCATCCAAGATATCAAGACTTACATTTAGTTTAACAAAAGATTGCATTTGGTATTTCCCAGATCGCCTGCAGAGTGTCGCATCTAAAATAGTGGGCAGTTGCATAGTTGTTTCTCAGAGGAAATTAGTATATTTGGGTACCCTTTTGACTCCTTAGTATGACCCTGTTTCTTTTTCTGGTATATCTATTGCTATCCCAAAAACTTTTCACAACTCTAGCTTGCATGTCATTTTGGGCTCTTACAATTGGTCTCAAAATGTGTGGTCTATTCACTCTAAAAACCAACCTTATTCCTAGCTCATTATTAGGGCATTCTAACCCTTTGATGCTGGAGTCATTTACTTCCATCAAACAACAAACAAACCTTACAATTTGGATGCACTTACTTGAACAATTTGAGACTTCACTTGACATTATTAGGAAACTTTGGACATATTTGAGATACAAATTCATGGTTAACACAAGACGTAACAAGTATCTTGCTGATGAATCAAAAGTACCTCCGATATTGCTACATTTTCAAAAAGGAGAAACATCTTGTAATCCTCTATTTGACACAGACTCACCTACACCCACAATGGAAGCTCCTAGGAATGAATGCGCTACAACCTTTGAGGACTACAACAATGAAAAGAACTGATGACAAGAAGACACTAGTAGTGAGGAATAAATTTACATCAGTCATCCTTTGTTTGACTTAGAAAGTGATGGAGACATACCCGAGGAAGAGTACAATAGACTCAAAAAAAGTAGGAAATTCCAAAGAACATTGGAAAAGATAATTGGTGAAGACAAAGAGAAATAATTTTTACATCTAGCATCCATTGGAGTGAAGCTACCTAAAGATTATTATGTTGAAAGACTAAAGGAAAAAGAGATACCAACCCCTATCTCTATTCTCACCAAATAGTTAACCTTGATGCAAGCTAAACTTGAAACACTCAAACAAGAGAAGGTTAAACCAAAAACAAAATACTCTTTGGACTCCATTTGTCCATTTCCATTTTACAAGAGTATTAACATGATTCCATTTCATCCCAACATGGAAAGGCCTAAATATGACAAATATAAGGGAGAGATTAATCCACATGACCATGTGAGAGAGTTTTTTGCTCTAAGCATAGAATACATGCACGGACCAACATACCTAATGAGGTTATTTCTGGGAAGTCTAGGCGGAAATGCTATGGAGTGGTTCTACAAACTCACACCTAAGGTGAAATATTTTGAGGAGTTGATACAATTTTTTGTCCAACATTACTCCTACAATATAAAACACGATGTAACCATGATGGACTTGTGTAACACAAAACAAAGAATCAGTGAATCCTTTACACACTTTTTAAAAAGGTGGAGTAAAATATTTTCAAGGTATTCAATAGCTATTCCTTAATCATAAAAGATGGAAATCTTCATAAACAACTTGATACCTAAATTAAACTATGCTTTGAAAATGCAAGATTCACCTAGCTTTGATAGGATGATTAAGAACGCCATCTTTATTAAAAAGTTCATAGTTAAGAAAGGAGAAATCACCCTTCAAAGTGATAACAAATCTACCAACTATAACAACAAGCCTAAGTGGTGGAAACAAACCAATAATGTTGTTAATGATGGAGTGGTAGATGCATCTAATGCTAATCCTAAACCAACATTGTTTAATCTAACAAATAACATGCAAGCAAACAAAGAAGCCAAGGTAAAAACCACAATACCTAAAGAAAACAATGACAACAAAAAGAGTAGACCATGGACTTCCAAACCTCAAGGAACATTCACTCCTTTGGGTGAACCTCTTGAGATGGTTTTAAAGACACTCTTGGACAAAAAATTTCTTACGATTCTCGATTCAAAACCATGGGAACAAGAAGTCAAACCGAAATGGTGGGATGATAATTCATATTGTGTCTTTCACAAGAACAAGGGACATAAGACCAATAACTGTGTGAAGCTTAAACATTTTATACAAGACCTTATTGAAGGAGGTAAAATAAAAGTGGAGGGACACACCACTAATGAAGAGCATACGACATTCAATAAACCATTTCCTAATTATGAGAAAGGGGAAGCATCTAAAGGAAAAGGACATGAAGTGATGTTGTCCTTACCAAACTCTGATTCATTATCCTTGATGAACCCTGACCTAATTGATTGGATGAATTCAGATCCTAATCCTATCATAAACTTCCTTGCAGACTACACTTTGGCTTGTTACCTAAATTATTGAGAACCTTATCCTTCTTCCACCAATGTAAGGAGCATGAACATGTCAGAGGAGGATATCAAGTTTCTTAGTCACAAATTGAAAAATAAAAAGAAGAAAAGAACTGATGGTGAAAACCATGTTGTGGCAGTGTTAGATTCTAAAATAGTAAAAATAAAAGACATATTTGATGGGGAAAACCTCCAAGAGGTGCCAAAAGATAGGATTCTTGATATCCTCCCTGAGCACTTTCAAGAAAGATCTTCATTTTTGATAGAACCAACACAACCAGTAAACTTGGGCACAGCTGAATTTCCTTAGATTGTTCACCTAGCACAATCCTTATTAGAAGAGGAGAAGATACAATTCACTGAGTTCCTAAAATAGAAAAAGATCAACTTTGCATGGTATTACATAGATATGCCTAGACTAGATCCTGAATTAATAATGCACCATTTATCTATAGCTCCCATGATCAAACTCATGAAACATAAACTAAGAAAGATGCATCCTCATGTTGCATTACTGGTGAAAGAAGAGATAGAAAAATTACTGAAAGCTGGATTCATAAGAGTTATCGCTTATGCAGGATGGATTTCTAATGTGGTACCAGTATCTAAAATAGATAAATCTATCAGGATCTATACAAACTTTAGAGACTTAAACAAAGCATGTCCTAAAGATGATTTTCCACTGCCAAGCATTGATATGATCATAGATATTACATCAGGATATAAAATGTACTCATTAATGGATGGTTTCTCAGGCTATAACCAAATTAAGATTTCTCCTAAAGACCAAGAGAAGACCACATTTACATGTGCATGGGGAACTTTTTTCTGGAACGTTATGCCATTTGGATTAAAAAATGTAGGTGCCACATATGAAAGAGCTATGACTACCATATTCCATGACATGATACATAAAAACATGGAGGATTATGTGGACAACACCTTACCAAAATAAAAAATAAGGACTACTCATATTGAATACTTGCAAAAGATATTAGATCACATGGAACATTTTTGACTCAAGCTTAATCTAAAGAAATGTGCCTTTGGAGTTCAATCAGGAAAGCTACTAGGGTTTATAGTATCAGCAAAAGGAATTGAGGTAGACCCTGCAAAAGTTAAAGCTATACTAGAAATGTCTCCTCCACGCAACATTAGTCAAATGAGGACATTACAGGGAAGACTCCAGTCAATCAAGAGATTTATGTCACAACTTGCAGATAGAGCTCAACCTTTAACTAAATTTCTACATAAAGGTGTTACCTTCAAATGAGATGAACATTGCAAAAATAAATTCAAAGAATTAAAAGAGTACTTAGCTACTCCTCCTATTCTCATGGAACCCATTCATAGAAAGCCATTACTCCTATACATTTCTGCTATGGCTACATCATTGGGAGTATTGCTGGCTCAAGAAGATGAAACTAAAAAGGAAACAACAATCTACTATATCAGCAGAACACTAGTATCTTATGAACTCAATTACAACATAATTGAAAAGGCTTGCTTAGCAGTTGTCTTTGCATCATAAAAATTGAGACATTATATGCTATCACATACATTAAATCTTATTGCAAACATAGATCCTCTAAAATACCTCTTAAGCAAGACAACATTAACAGGAAGGCTATTAAGGGCTATTAAAGGACAAGTCCTTGTAGATCAATTAGCTGATTCACTATTGCAAGATGATGCACCTCTGATAATTAAATTTCCTGATGAAACAACAATGCATTTAACTGAACATCCATGGAAGATGTACTTTGATGGTTCTTTCACGCAACAAGGTTTTGGAGTAGGAGTTCTCTTCATTACTCCTCAAGGCTACAAGATTCCCAAGGCACACAAATTAATGTTTCCATGCACCAATAACATTTCTAAATATGAAGCATTAGTGAATTGTCTTAAATTGGCTATGGAATGGAATTTTATAGAGTTACATGTGTATGGTGACTCTCATCTTGTTATTAATCAAGTGAATGGAGACTATCAAACCAAAGATGAAAAGCTGATGCCTTATAAACAACTAGTTGAAGAATTTAAGAAGTACTTTGTCTTTGTCACATTACAACAAATACCAAGAATAGAGAATAAAGTTGTAGATGCTATGGCTACACTATAACCCATGTTACAACTAGAAGAACAATAGTTCCACTATGACTTCTTGGTGGAAGAACTATCCTACCCAGCTTTTGACACCCCTGTGTACCAAATAATTTGTTCTTTGAATGCCCAAGACCACTCCCGGTACGCCAAACTTATTTCCTATCTAACTGACCAAACTATACCTGATAGTTTATCAAGGAATGAAAAATGAGCCTTAATTAGGAAAACATCATGTTATGTCCTCATTACTAATAACTTATATAGATGAGGTCTCAATGGCACACTTCTTAGGTGTTTAGAACAAGAAGAGTCAGATTGAGCATTGAAAGAAGTCCACGAAGGTGTATGTGGATCACACTCAAATGTCTTTTCACTAGCTAAGAAACTGCTAAGAGTAGGCTATTACTATCCCACAATGGAAAAAGATGCTATTATATTTTCAAAGACATGTCATAAATGCCAAACACATGGAAATCTCATCCATGCTCCTTCTAGGGAACTCATACCATTCATAACACATTGGCCATTTCAACAATGGGCCTTTGATTTGGTTGGACAAATATATCCTAATTCTTCAAGTGGACATAAATACATCATTACTGCCACTGAGTATTTCACTAAGTGGGTCAAATCCATGCCGTTGATCAAAGCCACTGGAAAATAGGTGGCTATGCTTATCTTAAACTACATTATTTGTAGATATGGGATACCCTCTTCAATTGTAATAGATAATGGTGGCCAATTTAAAAACCAAGACATCAAAGACCTTGTTAGAATTAATCTTTCCTTGGTTGAAAATATGTAATTAAAAGGATAAACCAAGGTATCCTTATTTGTATTTGTCCTCTTGTCCATATAAGAGGACATGTCACTATTTTGTATTTCCTTTAATAAGGAAAATAGATATTCCTCCTTAAGAGGAATCACACATTTGTCACACACACAATATGAATGTGGCATCCATAGGAGAATGGAGTTACATG
>MU227058.1:3880327-3899848 GCA_018584345.1 Thuja plicata
TTTTTCTCCACCCTTGATTAAGACTTTTGCCTCTTAATCTCAATGGTCCATTTCATCTCATTTCTTATAAAAGGAGAGCTCTCTCCTTCATTTTCACATCTTAGGTTTTGATGCTAATGTTATGTTGTAGGTTTTCTAGGTCACTTTGGAGCTTTTTGAAGATTTGGAGCATTCTTCTCTTTTGCATCTACATGTTATCATAGTTTTATATCTTGCATTATCATGGCATTCTTAGCTTAGATTTCCTTTATGCTTTAGATTAATTCATCTAGCTTAACTAGGAGGCTTTGTAGTACTTGTTCTTTCATTTTCATAGCTTAGCTTGCATATTCATCTTAATCTATCTTGCATTGCATTTCATTCTTGATTCTTGAGGATATTGGCATTCTTGCCCTTGTCTTCATTGAATCTCCCATTGCATGGTTTACTAGCAAGGTTATAGGCTTAATAGCTCTAGCTGAGAGCATTCTAAAAACCCTTGCACTCCATGCCTAGGGAGCTATGGATTGATTTTTGAGACCTCATTCTTGAGTGTTCTTGAATGTAAGGATTCATAGAAGTGTGACACAATTATAGCACACAATCTCCACATGTTTTACCTCATTTTCTCTTTGTTCTCCTTTATAGAGCCAAGGCAAGACTGCTCTATCTTATTTTTCATCCTCTTGAGAAGTAGAGGCTCTAACCATACCAGTTGGTTTGTGAATCTCTTTCTCTTTTGATGCAGTAGGTGTGAAAGATGGGGAAGGTTTCCCATTAGATATTGGAGACACGAGAAGTTTAGGCAATAATGGCATCATGTCTAGTTTGCATTCTCCGATGCTAGTTTCTTCAATTTTTAGTGTCTTTCCAAAGCTTCTCATCACCATATCTTTAGATGTTTTAGGTATGGATTCTTTTGGGACTTCCTTATTGTGAGGAACCATACTATCTTCTTTAACATTGTTGCAAGTGTAGCTTGAATCTGCAGGAATTGTCACTTCCACCTCATTATGTGGGAATTTGATGCATTGGTGGTAAGTAGATGGTACTTCTTGAATTTCATGTATCTAAGGTCTCCCTAATAATATATTATAGGCCAATGGTAGATCAAGAACTTGAAAAATCACATTGCATTCAATTGGTCCTATTCTGATTGGTAGAACAATGAGCCCTTTGGATGATCTTTCTTCTTCATCGTAAGCCTTGATAGTTATTTTACTTCTTGAATCAATGGTTTGTTCTGAAAGACCCAATTTCTTGATTAGATTGAGAGTATATATATTTAACCCTATGCCTCCATCTATCAATACATGTTTGACATGGGATTTGTGAATCAAGACTTTAATGTGAAGGGATTGGTTATGCAGATGAGTCAAGGACTTGTCATCTTCTTATGAAAAGGAGAGATAATGTGGAGCTGATATGTGATTGACCATTACCTGGAACTTGTCTACATCAATGTCTTTTAGAACATTTGTAATATGTAGGGATTGTTCAAGAACTTCCCTATGCACTGAAGAGATCTTTAGTAACTCAAATATAAAAATTTGAGCTGAGGTCCTTTGCAATTGGTCTACCAACTTATAGTTTGCAGATGGTATAGTTAATGTTTGTCTTGTCGTTGCTGGTTTAGGAATTGTGACAACGGGTGTTTTAGAGGATGTCAGTTGCTTAGATGAGGAGTTAACACCTTTGATCGTGACTTGCGCTTGACTTCAAGTTTCCACATTTGAATGTGTTGATGGGTCTTTGGCACCTTTATTAGTGATCACATTTATTGATTTTTTTTTTATGTTCAACATGTTAATTAAATTATCATTATGAGAGTAGGTGTAATTGACTTCATTTCCTTTTCCTTTAGAAGCTTCCCCTTTTTTGTAGTTATGGAATGGTTTTTTAAATGCCGTGTGATCCTTATTATTGGTATGTCCTTCCACTTTTATTTTGCCTCCCTCAATAAAATCTTGCATAACATGTTTGAGCTTAACACAATCATTAGTCTTATGTCCTTTATTTTTATGAAAGACACAATAGGCATTGCCATTCCACCATCTTGGTTTAACTTTTGGTTTCCATGGTTTTGAATCTGGTATTGTGTGGACTTTGTTAGCCAAGAGAGTCTTCAAAACTATCTCAAGAGGTTCTCCCAATGGAGTAAATGTTCTTTGAGGTCTAGAAGTCCATGGTTTACTATTGTTGGTTTCATTGTTTTCTTTTGGTATTGTGGTTGTTACCTTAGCTTCTTTTCTTGCTTGTAGGCTATTTTTTAGATTGAACACTGCTAGTTTAGTGTTTGCATTGGATACATCTACCACTCCATCACTAACAACATTCTTGTTCTTGTTCAACCATTTAGGTTTGTTGTTATAGTTGTTATATTTATTATCACTTTGGAGTGTGATTTCTCCTTTCTTAACCATAACATCTTCGACACGAATAACATTTTTAATCATTCTATCAAAGCTAGGTGAATCTTGCATTTGTCAAGAATAGTTCATTCCGGGTGGGTGCCAGAAATGTGTGTGTATTTTGTGGACCTTCAAGCTGCAACACAACACTTCAATATGTCATTACATTAGTGAGAAAAACATTAAATATGAGAGTAAAAGCACATAGAAATCACTAAAATTGACATATTGCTCCTTATATAAGAAGAGTATAATAAATGCTATAATTTTCCCTCAGATTATGTATAAATCAGTAACACATTCATGCTTAGAATGGAAAATTTATAGAGAATGCAAGCTAAATGCTCAAACAAAGTTCATTTTAAGTGCACCAAAGAGATTAAGAAATTACTATCAACAAAATGCATTTACAATTCTACAAAATTAGAGCAGCATAAGGATGTAATTGAAATTCTAAGATTAAGGGCCCTTTGAGCTCAAAGTTCATTCCTTTTATAGAAGAATTTGAGGAATGAGAAGTCAAGATTGAGTTGTGAAGAGAGGTGGAGATTGAATCCTTGGTGACCCATGTGAGGTGATCCAAGTGATTTAACTCTCATTGGATAATGGATTGACTTTCCATTTTGCAAGTGAGGAGTTGTAATTAGGAGATTTATTTAATTCCTTTTCATTAATTACCTTAGCCATGTATTTAATTCTTTTGATTTAATTAAATAGACCAATGTAATTAATGTGAGTTAGTGATGAAATCACTTTGATTTTTAGGAAATTAAATTGATTTAAAATGAATTATACCAGTTAATTGAGTAATTGTTTTACATAATTAGGGGTATGATCACACTTAGGGAAAATAGGGTCTCTGGTTAGAGCAGACCAAATTAGGGTGGTTACACATGTTGGTTTGGGATGGCTCAAAAAATGGAGAATTCAATACTAGAGATGGATACAACCTCATCACTAAATGCTACAAAAGACCCAAGACTGACATCCCTATAAACTTATGCTGGAACAAAAATTGTTTATGCAAAGCTCGGTTTTGTTCTTGGTTGGCCCTTAGTAATAGAATCCTAACAATAGATATATTTAAGAAAATGAGGTTCTCAGGACCTAGCAGATGCGCTCTTTGTGAAAATAGAAAAGAAGATATTGATCTTTATTCTTGAATCGCCCCTATATGAACCAATGTTGAAAATGGCTCTCAAAATAATTTGGGCTGGTTATCTACCTTCCCAAATTCACTCTTGGCTATGCCCCAAGCTTGGCCTGTTATTAAAAAGGGGTGTATCTATGCTAACCTATAGATTATGGCCCCTTCAATTCTAATATGGGAAATTTGGAAAGAGAGAAATAGGAGAATCTAATTTAAGGAAGAGAGAATGGATTTGAAGCAAATTATAAATAAGATTGAAGTAGTTATCATATAAATTATTAGTAGTAGAACTACTAAACTTATAAAGACGGATCTCCATATGAGTCATTGGAATGAAAAAATGAGAGGAAATTGGATTGGTCTCTCTCTCCCTCCCTTTATTGGTGAGGGGGGTCAAGTGAAGGATCTTAAAAGGAAAAACTGTAAATGGCTCCCACCTGAGGATGGATGGTTTAAACTGAATTTTGATGGGGCTTCTAGGGGAAACCCTCGGATTGCAGGCAATGGATTTTGTATTCATAACAAGGAAGGAATTAAAATTGTAACTTTGGCTGCTCCTATTAGATTTGAAACTAACAATTGGGCAGAAATGATAACTTTAGTTAAAGGTCTACAAAAGTGTAGTACCTTAGGAGTAAAAAATTTAGATATTGAAGAAGATTCTGTAATCATCATAAAATCCTTAAGGCAATTATATACACCAAAGTGGAAACTAAATTCCCTTCTCTCCCAAGCTTGAACCTTATCTAAATCGTTTAAAAAGACTACCGTTAACCATATCTACCGGGAAGGCAATAAAAGGGCTGATAAACTAGCTAACCTTGGGGCAGATGACATTACCTTAATATAGTATAGTAAACTTTTATAGGGATGTACTCTAGGTTCTCTAGATTTCAAGGAACTTTAGTGATACTCAAAATTCTTTCCCCTAGATTAAGGTAGGAGCCTAGCTCAAAACTCTTCCCTTCTTACCATGGTCCATTAGGACATCTCCCCTTTAAACACTAAGGTTTTATGTAGTTCCATTAATGCAAATCCTTGGTATCAGTAATTGAGTCTACGTTTGTGTACTACAGTCTAGAGTGTAGAACTTACAGGAAGGATCTATCATAAGACAATGGAGAAATTAGCTCTATTTTTCCCGATGGTTTATTAAGGATTCTGTAAATTTATCTATACTCTCTATAGATTCATATGATCTATGGTATTCTTTTCATACTTCCCTTCTAAGCAACTCATACTCCTTTATAATACACTTACACACACACACACACACACACACACACATGTATATCTATATATACATATGTGTATAGATATTCCTATCTATATATATTTGTATATCTATAGGTGTATAGTTATTGTTTAAAATAACAAAAAAATGAGGAGGAGCAAGGAAATTGTTTAAACCAAAGAGCAAGGAGTAAAGAGATATACCATGAATAAATCAGAAAACTAGGAGCATTCACCAAAAGCAAGACAAGGAGACAAGATTTTGAAGGGCGAAAAGAAAGAAAAAACCCCCGTGAATAAATATGAATGGGAAAATTGCCTAAAGATGTGTGTGTGAGAGAGAGAGAGAGAGTCAAGCTCATACAATGAGTCACTTGAAGTGATGAAGTGCTACAACTCATGCTTGTATTATGAAGAATGAGGAGAAGCATCTCTTAAGTAGAGATTGAAGAAGGAGTTTGAAGTGTAACTCCTATGAGCATGTAAGCCACATTCATAAAGTGTGCACCACTTGTGTTATTTCCTCTTATGGAGGAATCTAAGGGATACCTTGGTTTATCCCATTTAAATAATACAACCAAGGGATAATAAAATACATAAAATGAATTATCCTCACAAGATTACAAAATAGATGTAGGGATTCCATAGGAATCTCTGGTGTAGGAGCACCCCTATGAGGGCCCTCACCATAAAATTTTTGGTGTGTGTATCCTCTAAGATAAATCTATGTAATTAAAATAAGGTTCATCAAGAAGTTTGGCTCATTTTTGTTGTGTCTAGGCATTGTTTAAGTCCTAGAAGTTCACTGGTCTTTCTAATTGGTATGGAATATTGACTCAAGGAATGTTTTCATCTTGAGTTCTTTGTTTTACTATGAGTTAGAGGTCTAGGATTTAGTGTTTGGTTAATATTTGAGAACATGTGCACTTTAGGGGACCTAGCAATGGCCTTTTGAAATGTGTGATCAAAGGCTGCTCAAGCAACTAAAAGTTCCTCAAAAGTTGCTAGCAACTTTTCCCTTTGTAATGCCTAACTATGCTAAGAGGCTCAAAAGCCCTAAAACCAAAAACTCACACTGAGGAAAGGTGGTTTAAGACCTGTCTAACCCTAATTTTTAGGTTGGAAGTCATTATTGTATGAGACAGTACAGGAAGACCAGTCAGCTAGTGTTTTGAGTGCAACAGTCACTATTGAGGGACTGAATATCTATGAATACAATTAAAATTGTGTGAATTCTTGTGTGCAAATATTTTTGTGTGTTTAGTTCTTCATTTTGTGTGCATTAGATTCATTTCTTAGTGTGTTTTTGTAGCATTTCTTTAGTTCTTTTGTTTTAGACTGTTCTCTGCCAGTTTGGAGAGACATAGAGTAATGGGGCTGGAACTTTGGCTTCCACCATGGGAACACCATGGAACTGTGAATTCTCAAAGTACAGACTCTAATAGGCTTGTACCATAATGTAGGGCCCTAGAGAATGAGGACAAATAATTGTTTGTAGAAGCCCTAGGCGAGATATGTGCAGTTCGACTAGGGATGTGTAGCAGAGAAAGAACTCTCCAAGATAGTGAAGGGAGTTTCAAGACAAATCCCTTTGGGGAAGTGAAGAATAGTGTTAGAAGGTGAAGTGGTGTGAAGGACGAGGTTTGGAGTGTTGTGGAAGGGTGTTGTTGAAGACTAGGATAGTGAGGAGTCCCTCAAACCCTTAAAACCCTCAAAATTGCAAAAGGTACAGTACAACCTGCTGAGGGCCTGAGACCTCAAAAATCCTTGAGGTTGGGTCATTAGAAACAAATGTCCTTTAGGAAAGGTTTGATGAATCTTTGAAGAAAGGGCTTCAAAATCCCTATGAAACTGGAAGGAGGGCTAATTAGGCCTCCTCCTTGTAGCCCTAAAATACAAAGCAACTCCTAAATCGGTTGATCCCAAAACCTTGCCAATGTGGTGGAAAGATGTCATTAGGCCTAAAAAGATCTTGAAACTCATAATATTCACTGTTTGAGTTTGGGAAAGAAGTGGAAGACTAATGGACCCTTATGAGCCAATGTAAGGGAATGTAGCTAGAAGCTAGAGCTTGGAATGTTGCAAGGTCAAATAACTGAACTTGGTGGTCAGGCTAGGCAGGTCAGGGGGTCCTTGAATGTATAAGGTATCCTATAGACCAAACACATGTGTCAGGAGTACACTTGGGTCCTTGGACAAGGTTCAGAGCATAGACTAGCTAGTCTATCCTAGCCTCCCCATTAGATTGGTATCAGAGCCAATTAAGGCTTGGGAAGTGACTAGTGGATGTTTCAACCATTAGAAGAATCAGTTGAATCATCACACAAGTAGCAAATGGTGACTAATGTAGAGCTTGCTAAGAAGGTGGAAGATCAGGAGGAAGCCAATAGACTCCTGTAGGAAAGGTTGTATCAGATGGAACAAATTTTGGTTGATGTCTAAGAAAAAGTAGATAAGGTGAAAGATAGGATGGAGGAGCAGGATGCCAAAGTGAAAGAGGAGACCATTGATGATGAGGTACCTACACCTGATCCTCCAACCCAAGATGAGAAATTTCTTAAAGCCTTGAAGGCTATCACTGGAAACGCACTTAAAGGTGTCCCATTACTGACTGGCAGAATGGATACAAAGCTTGTGATGCAATGGATTGAAGGCATGGAGAATCACTTCGAATGTGAAGAGATCTCAGAGGTACAAAAGGTCAAAGTGGCCAAATCTACGTTGAGAGGACAAGCTTTAACCTGGTGGAACTACTTGCAAGGTGAAAGGGAGAAAGAGGGAAAGAACCCAATCTCTAATTGGAAAGAAATGGCTAACAAAGTTAGGGAAGTATACCTACCAGCTGATTATGAAATCCAGTAGCATAGGAAGAGATTGAATCTCAAGAAGAAAGATATGGATGTAGCCACCTACACTGAAGAGTTCCACAAGTTGAGCTTAAGGTCCAAGATCAAAGAAGAAGAAAGTGTCAAAGTGGCAAGGTACCTAAGTGGTTTTAAATGGAGCATAGTAGAGGAGATGAGTTTGCTTACTCCCACCACCATACTTGGATGTTAGCATATGGAACAAACGCTTGAAGAAAAACAAAGAAGAAAGCAAGAACCTAACTCCAAGAATAGGGGAAGAGGTAGAGACTCTAGAGGGGGTCAAAGAGGAGGTTCTAGTGGGAGGGGAGGTGACTCAAGAAGCCAAGGGGAGAGAAGAATTTTGGAGAAAAGTTCAGAAATCAATACAAGGGGATCTTATGGTAGAGGAAGAGGTTCTCAAGGAAACAGAGGAAGAGGAGCATGAAGAAGCAGCTCCTACTTTGCCACTATGAAATGCTATCAATGTGGATAGCTTGGACACCCTGCCTATAGGTGTCCTAATAAACCATCAGCCTCAAATAATGAGAAGAGGGTAGCCTATACCAAAGAGGATAGAAGCAGCTCATGCACTAATGAGGTCAGCAAGTTAGAGTAAGAAATGGGTGAGAATCTGATGTTTAGGAGGGTACTTATAAGGCAGCCTAATCAAGGTGAACCCAAGCAAAGGAGGGATCTTTTTAGAGTCAGATGCAAGATACAAGGAAAAGTTTGTAAAGTTATAGTGGATTCGGGGTCCACTAATAACATCGTAGCAGAGGAAGCAACAAAGAAGCTCAAACTTACAAAGGTTCCCCATGCAAACCCCTACAAGGTGACTTGGTTGAATCAAGAGCAGAGTGTGCTAGTAAATGAGCAGAAATGGGTGGAGTTTTCAATTGGAGGCTATAAGGACAAAGTTCTTTGTGATGTCCTGCCCATGGATGTATGCCATCTCTTATTGGGAAGACCCTGGCAATTTGATAGGAAGATGATCTATGATGGAGAAGAGAACTCCATTTCTTTCAAGAAGGATGCAAGGACATTCAAGATTCAGTCCATAATAGAGAATGAAGAAGGTACTTCTAAGACACCTAGTGTGTTGCTTAGCAGCACTAAAGAGTTCCTACATGCACTACATGATGAGGAGACCATAGGATGTGCTATCATGGTGAAGCCAAAGGAGGAAGACAAGAAGTTGCAGACAGAAATACCATTGGAAGTGCAGAAAATGCTGGAAGAATTCAGAGATATAGTAAGTGATGGAACCCCTACCACCTTACTTCCAAGAAGGACCATAAGTCATCAAATAGACTTTGTACCTGGTGCATCTCTACCTAATAAAGAAGCCTACAAGCTTACCCCAGATCAGAATAAGGAAGTGGCAAGACAAGTGCAATAATTATTAGATCAAGGACTGATTAAGAATAGCATTAGTCCATGTGCAATCCCAGTGGTCTTATCATCCAAGAAAGGAGGAAAATGGAGACTTTGCACCGATTCAAGGGCTATCAACAAGATTACTATCAGGTATAGGTTCCCAATTCCAAGAATTGAATATTTGATGGATTGCTTAGGAGGTACTATGTACTTCACTAAGTTGGATTTAAAAAGTGGTTACCACCAAATCAGAGTCAAGGAGGGTGATGAGTGGAAAACCGCTTTTAAAACCATAGATGGGTTATATGAATGGCTTGTGATGCCATTTGGGCTTACCAATGCCCCAAGCACCTTTATGAGGTTGATGAATGAGGTCTTGAAGGACTTCATAGGCAGATTTGTAGTGGTGTATCTAGATGATATACTCATCTATAACAAAACAAAAAGTAGAGCATCTTGAGCACTTAAGGTTGGTCTTGAAGAGACTCCATGAAGAGAAATTAGCCATCAATCTAGAAAAGTGTGAGTTCATACAACAAGATCTGGTTTACTTAGGATTTGTGGTGTCCAAGGGTACTCTAAAAATGGACCCAAGCAAGGTGGAGGCAATCTTGAATTGGCCTGCCCCTAAAATAGGGACTGAAGTTACAAGTTTTCATGGCTTGGCACAATTTTATAGAAAGTTTGTGAGGAACTTTAGTGTGATATGTGCACCAGTGCTTGACACCATCAAAGGAGGACTAAAAACAAAGTTCAAATGGACTAAGGAAGCTGAGAAAGCATTCCAAACATTAAAGCAAGAGGTAGCTACCAAACCAATTTTACTCTTACCTACTTTTGACAAATTGTTCACCATTGAATGTGATGCAAGTGGTGTAGTACTAGGGGGTGTATTGAGTCAAGAAGGAAGGCCTGTGGAATTCTTTAGTGAAAAACTCAATGAGGCAAAGAAGAAGTATTCAGCTTATGACTTGGAGTTATATGCATTGGTACAATCTCTCAAGAAGTGGAGGCATTACCTTTTGCCAAAAGAATTTGTTGTATTCACTGATAATCAGGCTTTAAGCTATCTAAACACACAAGAGAATCTTAGTAACAAGCATTTGAAGTGGATGGAGTATCTCCAATCCTTTACCTTTACAATCAAACACAAGAAGGGGCATCTCAACAAGGCAGCAGATGCCTTGAGTAGGAAGCTATTAACTGTCCAAGAAGTATAGCTGCAAAGCATTGGAATAATAGGTTTCAAAGACTTATATGAGGAGGATTAAGACTTCTCACAAGCCTACAAGGTGTGCCTAGAGTTTGAGAACCATTTTCATGGTGAGTTTGCAGATTACACCCTTCAAAATGGATTATTGTTCAAAGGTAATCAGCTTTGTGTACCTAGAGGATCCATGAGGGAAAATCTGATTCAAGAGAAGCACAATGGCAGCCTAAGTGGACATTTTGGCATAAAAAACACATTAGAGTTAGTACATAGATACTACTTTTGGCCTAAGCTAGCAAGGGATGTTAGGAGGTATATTGAGCAATGTGGAGTATGTCAGAGAACTAAAGGAGGTTCCAACAATGCAGGATTCTATCAACCTCTACCAATTCCAAATAGGCCTTGGGAGTGTGTAAGTATGGACTTTGTGGTTGGACTCCATAAAACCAAAATAGGTATGGATAGCATCTATGTTGTAGTAGACAGGTTCTCTAAAATGAGTCATTTCATTCCATGTAGAACTACTCATGATGCAAGCTATGTAGCACATCTCTTCTTCAAGGAGATAGTTAGGATCCATGGACTCCCTTTGAGTATTGTGTCAGAAAGGGATAGCAAGTTCATGGGCCATTTTTGGAAAACCTTATGGAAAAGGTTGGGAACTAATCTCTCTTTCAATTCAACATACCATCCTCAAACTGATGGTCAAACTGAGGTCATCAATAGGGTGCTTGGCAACTTGCTAAGGTGTTTTACAAAGGAGTATGGGTAGACTAGGGATCTTGTGATATCTCAGGCTGAATATGCATATAATGACAGTGTCAATAGGACCACAGGAAGAAGTCCTTTTGAAATAGTGTATGGGAGACACCCTAGAGGAGTGTGTGAATTGAGGGACTTAGGTTCCATGGAGTTGACAAGTGGACAAGCTGAAGATTTCACTCAAACTATCAAAGAAGTTCAAGAACAAGTAAGGAAAGCTATTTTGGAATCCACTTATAAACTCAAAGATAAAGTGGATGAAAAGAGGAAAGAAGTACAGTTTCAGATTGGGGACTATGTCATGGTCCATCTTAGCAAAGAAAGAATGCAGAAGGGCATACCCACTAAGATACATATGAGGAGAGTAGGCCCATGCAAGATTCTGGCCAAATATGGAGAGAATGCCTACAAAGTGGACTTGCCTTCAGATTTAGCCATCTCACCGGTGTACAATGTTGCAGACCTGATCAAATTCAAGAAAGATATTAGTCAGCAAGGTACAGCTCCACCAAAGGTACTACAGGATGTAGACACCAATGCCATGCCTAAGAAGAAACTAGCCCAAGCAAAAAAGATCTTAGAATCCAGGGTGAAGAAATCAACTAGACATCAAGTCTACATGGAGCATCTAGTCAAGTGGACATGTCATCCTGAATGTGAAGCCACTTGGATAGAGGAAGTTTAGTTCAAAAAGTTTGGAGTTGATCTAGCTCTTTTTGATCCCAAAGTTCCTTAGCTTGTGCTGAGGGGGAGTATGGTGCAGGAGCACCCCTATGAGGGCCCTCACCATCAAAGTTTTGGTGTGTGTATCCTCTGAGATAAAACTATGTAATTAAAATAAGGGTCATCAAGAAGTTTGGCTCATTTTTGTTGTGTCTAGGCATTGTTTAAGTCCTAGAAGTTCCCTGGTCTTTCTAATTGGTATGGAACATTGACTCAAGGAATGTTGTCATCTTGATTTATTTGTTTTACTATGAGTTAGAGGTCTAGGAGTTAGTGTTTGGTTAATATTTGAGCACATGTGTGCTTTAGGAGACCTATCAATGGCCTTTTGAAATGTGTGAGCAAAGGCTTCTCAAGCAACTAAAACTTGCTCAAAAGTTGCTAGCAACTTTTCCCTTTCTAATGCCTAACTATGCTAAGAGGCTCAAAAGACCTAAAACCAAAAACTCACCCTGAGGAAAGGTGATTTAAGACCTGTCTAACCCTAATTTTGAGGTTGGAATTCATTATTGTACAGGACAGTACATGAAGACCAGTCAGCTGGTGTTTTGAGTGCAACAGTCACTGTTGACGGACTGGATATCTGTGAATACAATTAAAATTGTGTGAATCCTTGTGTGAAAATATTTTTGTGTGTTTAGTTCTTCATTTTGTGTGCATTAGCTTCATTTCTTAGTGTGTTATTGTAGCATTTCTTTAGTTCTTTTTTTTTAGACTGTTCTCTGCCAGTTTGGAGAGACATGGAGTAATGGGGCTAGAACTTTGGCTTCCACCATGGGAACAACATGGAATTGTGGATTCTCAAAGTATAGACCCTGATAGGCTTGTACCATAATGTAGGGCCCTAGAGAATGAGGAAAAATAGTTGTTTGTAGAAGCCCTAGGTGAGCTATGTGCAGTCCGGCTAGGGATGTGCAGCAGAGAAAGAACTCTCCAAGACAATGAAGGGAGTTTCAAGCCAAATCCCTTTGGGGAAGTGAAGAACAGTGTTAGAAGGTGAAGTGGTGTGAAGGAGGAGGTTTGGAGTGTTGTGGAAGGGTTTTTTTGAAGACTAGGACAGTGAGGAGTCCCTCAAACCCTTAAAACCCTCAAAATTGCAAAAGGTACAATACGGCCTGCTGAGCGCCTGAGACCTCAAAAATCCTTTAGGTTGGGTCATTAGAAACAAATGTCCTTTAGGATAGGGTTGATGAATCTTTGAAGAAAGGTCTTCAAAATCCCTATGAAACTGAAAGGAGGGCTAATTAGGCCTCCTCCTTGTAGCCCTAAAATACAAAGCAACTCCTAAATCGGGAGATCCCAAAACCTTGCCAATGTGATTGAAAGATGTCATTAGGCCTAAAAAGATCTTGAAACTCATAATATTCACTATTGGAGTTTGGGAAAGAAGTGGAAGACTAAACCCTTATGAGCCAATGTAAGGGAATGTAGCTAGAAGATAGAGCTTGGAATGTTGCAATTTCAAATAACTAAACTTGGTGGTCAGGCTAGGCAGGTCAAGGGGTCCTTGAATGTATAAGGTATCCTATATACCAAAAATAGGTGTCATGAGTACACTTGGGTCCTTGGACAAGGTTCAGAGCATAGACTAGCTAGTCTATCCTAGCCTCCCCATCAATCTCCTACTTACATAATGCAAGTAAAGATTAATTTCTAACACCCCCCTTTAATCTTTACTTGGGGTTTTACAAAAATATGCAACTTCATAATCTTTCTCGTAGTAGAGGAGGTAAATTTGCTTGTCTTCACTTTGTGTTAATATGAGGTGATGTTGAGTTGATATATGCTTTGATCGTGAAATAGGGGTCCTTTGAGTGTTGCAATACACAGGTTTAGGTGCTTTTTTAGATAGGCCCAAATGTTCAAGTACACATTGAGATTGATCATAGTTTCTTCTCCAAGAAATATTCCCTGAAAAAGGACAATAACCACAAGTAGATCTCCCATAATTGGGATCTCCCTTTAGATATGAATCAGTAAAATCTCATAAAGTAAAAATAGATTGAGAATCATTAAATACATCATTCATTTCATAAAGATATTTTGTAAACCAAATGAAATCATCACTAGGTGCATAATCAAAAGTAGAGCTAGTATAGTCACTATCAATAATATTACCATTATCATAATGAGGAAGATTAGAGTATAGAGAAGGAGGTTGGTCCTCCATAATAACCATTTGAGTGTCACAAAATTCATAATCCACTTTGGAGAAAATAGGAACATCATCTCTTGTAATACATGAGGGCAAAGTGACATTGAGAAACATATCAATAATTTCATCTTCTTGTTCTAAAATATCATCAAAAGCAGAATAAGTATGAGAATTAGAAACATCATCAAACTGTAACATGTTATCTCTATGAGGAAAATAGGTAGCTAGGGGATCATCCCAATAACAAGCATCATCACATGGGTCATCCCAAATAGGAAAATCATTTAAAGGATAAATAGTGTCACATTGCGGTGTAGAAATTTGATTTGCTTGATTAATAAGAGGAGAAGGTTTCTTATGAGTTTGAAATGTGTTCTCCAAGACATGCCAAGCCTGATGAGCCTTAGTACAATCTGAGATAAGATGATATAAATCTAGATTTAACAAGAATCCAATTAGACCAAATGCTTCCTCATCTTTTAACTACCAGGTATCCTGGTCAGCCTGAGGAGCAGTGGATGTTGGTTTCAAATTTGGTGTAGAAATAATATCCAAAAGATGTCGAGATTTAAGAATATCAGACATGTGTGTCTTCCAAATAATATAATTGGAGCTTGTAATTTTATATTGCGGCATTAATGATTAAATGAAAGTGGGATTAAGATGAAATTAAAAAATATTAAGCGAAAAAAGTATAAGCGTTTAAACTTTTTTGATTAAAAATTTTAGGATAAAATTTGCTAAATTTAAATAAATTGGATTTTAATGGTTAAACATTTACTCATTAAGAAAATTTTAGAATAAAGATGGATAAATAAAGAAGAATATAATAAGAATTCTACAAATAAACAATTATGGTAATGAATATTTACAACTATGAAAAAAAATGATTAACCTGCAAAATTAAAAATTAAATTTATTGTGAATATTTAAACTCTATATATGTTAAATGAACTAAATTAATTAAAAGATAAAACTGATATGATAAATATAAAACCTGCAAGAAACAAGCAATAATGTTATAATAATGTGCGAAGCTATGATAATAATAGACAAAACAAAGTTATACTTAGAAAATGTAATAATGAAAAAAAAATGATATAACTGCAATGATTAAAGAAACGTTACAGTATTCTCCAGTTGAGACTAATTGAATGCACCCTGCCAAGTGAGACAAAAACAATGATATAAAGAAAATTTTACCTTGCATAGGATGGTAGATGAATGAAGCCAAGTGGAACAAACACACAGCAGCATTAGAAAATGACTACGCCTAGCAAGCACAGAAAAAAAAGACTAACCTTTGACTGCATGAAATAATAGCAACAACATGTACCGAGAATTCTAACTTTAGTTTACCATATAGAAAAGATAATTTGTGAGACCAGCAAAAGGGAGGGGAGGGGTTAGTGCGTGAGCAGTAGAGGGAGCACAAAGAGAGTTGCGAGTAAAACCAGCTACTACCAGGGAGAAGGCAACGAGGCTAGACAAGGAGGAAATCAAAATGCCAATAGAAAGAGGTGAGATTTGCTGAAAACAACGCTAAAAAAGGAGGAGCCTCTACAAAAAAAAAATTTGATTGAACAGCTAGGACACAAAAAACAACAGAAATCAAAGGTGTGGACAACCCAATGGTGAGGAATTGCGAGAGCAGAAAAATTCGCATGAGCAGCAAGAGTGCAAACACAAATAGCAACCAAAAACATTTTTTAGGGAAGTCAAAAAAAATGTATGAGAGGGGAGATACAAAAAATGTCTTTGAGAGCACTAAGAAAAATGAAATATAACAATAGTTTACAAATGTGGTTGTTGCGCTAAGTAAAGAATGGGCTGTGCTAAAGAACGAATATGGAGGCTGCAATGAAAACCAGTCAAAGTATATTGCAAAGTGATGATAAGAAGATGCGCAAAGTAATGTAAAACCAATGATGGTTGCTGGTAATGAAAAAAGGTAATATGAGACACGTAAGGAGGAAGACAAAACAATGAAAGTTGCGCTGAAATCTATGAGGGAGAAGTAAATGGAGCAGGGTGGAGGTGGAGATAAGGGATGAGGGTGTGAAGCCAAGGAATTAGAGATCCTGCAAATATCAGATAAAGAATAGCAAAGAGATATATATTATAATCTTCAGATAATGACAGAAGAGAACCGTTAGCATAGATAAGAAAAAAGATCTAATAAACAAATACAGAGATATGAAACAACCAGCAGAGCTTAATAAATAAACAAAGATGAAAAAAGTTAGAAATCAGATAAACATTGATAAACATGCAGAGATGTATATCTAGAGATAAAAAACTAGAGATTAGAAACAAAAGAGTCACAGATCTTGAAAGAACGTTGTTAAACAAAAACCCTACATACAAGAAGATTATATTTTAAATAGATATAGCGAAATGGATAGTTCTGCAACAAAATAAAATATAAATATGTAATAACCTACACACAAATTCAATTTTTTTCACAATAAGATTAGTAAAAAAACATGAAATAAACTCTCTCAAGAGGTCTCCAAAATTTGGAGTGCTCCAAGATATGGTAGCTCCTTCACCTGTAGACTCAAAAATGGATTAAACCAACCTGCTCTGATACCATGTTGAAAATAACAATAAAATGAGGATGAGCAAGGAAATTGTTTAAACCAAAGAGCAAGGAGTAAAGAGATATACCATGAATAAATCAGAAAACTAGGAGCATTCACCAAAAGCAAGACAAGGAGACAAGATTTTGAAGGGGGAAAAGCAAGAAAAAACCCCCGTGAATAAATATGAATGGGCAAATTTCCTAAGAACATGAGAGAGAGAGAGAGAGAGAGAGAGAGAGAGAGAGAGAATGAGAGCCAAGCTCATACAATGAGTTACTTGAGTGACGAAGTGCTACAACTAGTGCTTGTATTAGGAAGAATGAGGAGAAGCATCTCTTAAGTAGAGATGGAAGGAGTTTGAAGTGTAACTCCTATAAGCATGTGAGCCACATTCATAAAGTGTGTGTCACTTGTGTTATTTCCTCTTAGGGAGGAATCTAAGTGATACCTTGGTTTATCCCATTTAAATAATACAACCAAGGGATAATAAAATACATAAAATGAATTATCCTCACAAGAGGATAAAATAGGTGTAGGGATTCCATAGGAATCTCCTACTTACATAATGCAAGTAAAGATTAATTTCTAACACCCCCCTTTAATCTTTACTTGGGGTTTTACAAAAATCTGCAACTTAATAATCTTTCTCATAGTAGAGGAGGTAAATTTGCTTATCTTCACTTTGTGTTAATATGAGGTGATGGTGAATTGATATATATGCTTCGATCATGAAATAGGGGTCCTTTGAGTTTTGCAATACATGGGTTTAGGTGCTTGTTGAGATAGGCCCAAATGTTCAAGTACACGTTGAGATTGATCATAGTTTCTTCTCCAAGAAATATTACATGAAAAAGGATAATAACCACAAGTGGATCTCCCATAATTGGGATCTCCCTTTAGATATGAATCAATAAAATCTGATAAATTAAAAATAGATTGAGAATCATTAAATACATCATTCATTTCATAAAGAGATTTTGTAAACCAAATGAAATCATCACTAGATGCAAAATCAAAAGTAGAGCTAGTATAGTCACTATCAATAATATTACCATTATCATAATGAGGAAGATTAGAGTTTAGAGAAGGAGGTTGGTCCTCCATAATAACCATTTGAGTGTCACAAAATTCATAATCCACTTTGGAGAAAATAGGAACATCATCTCTTGTAATACATGAGGGCAAAGTGACATTGAGAAACCTATCAATAATTTCATCTTCTTGTTCTAAAATATCATCAAAAGAAGAATAAGTATGAGTTTAAGAAACATCATCAAACTATAACATGTTATCTCTATGAGGAAAATAGGTAGCTAGGGGATCATCCCAAGAACAAGCATCATCACATGGGTCATCCCAAATAGGAAAATTATTTAAAGGATAAATAGTGTCACATTGCTGTGTAGAAATTTGATTTGCTTGATTAACAAGAGTTAAAGGTTTCTTATGAGTTTCAAATGTGTTCTCCAAGACATGTCAGGCCTGATGAGCCTCAGTACAATCTAAGATAAGATGATATAAATCTGGATTTAACGAGAATCCAATTAGACCAAATGCTTCCTTGTCTTTGAACTGCCAGGTATCCTGGTCAGCCTGAGGAGTGGTGGCTACTGGTTTCAAATTTGGTGTAGAAACAACATCCAAAAGATGTCGAGATTTAAGAATATCAGACATGTGTGTCTTCCAAACAATATAATTGGAGCTTATAATTTTAAATTGCGGGATTAATGATTAAATGAAAGTGGGATTAAGATGAAATTAAAAAATATTAAGCGAAAAAAAGTATAAGCGTTTAAACTTTTTTGATTAAAAATTTTAGGATAAAATTTGCTAAATTTAAATAAATTGGATTTTAATGGTTAAATATTTATTCATTAAGCAAATTTTAGAATAAAGATGGATAAATAAAGAAGAATATAATAAGAATTCTACAAATAAACTGTTATGATAATGAATATTTACAACTATGAAAAAAATGATTAACCCGCAAAAATTAAAAATTAAATTTATTGTGAATATTTAAACTCTATATATGTTAAATGAACTAAATTAATTAAAAGATAAAACTGATATGATAAATATAAAACCTGCAAGAAACAAGAAATAAAGTTATAATAATGTGCGAAACTATGATAATAATAGACAAAACAAAGTTATACTTAGAAAATGTAATAATGAAAAAAAAAATGATATGACTGCAATGATTAAAGAAATGTTACGGTATTCTCCAGTTGAGACTAATTGAATGCACCCTGCCAAGTGAGACAAAAACAATGATATAAAGAAAATGTTACCTTGCATAGGCTAATAGATGAATGAAACCAAGTGGAACAAACACACAGCAACGTTAGAAAATGACTACGCCCAGCAAATTGGCGACTCTGCTGGGGAGTTGTCTATGAAAGACAACATTGAAGATTACCTAAAAGCTTTGGTGATGTAATTAAGACTCTACTAGTAGAAAATAATCCAGAAGATAGTAAGTATTTTTCTTCTGATAAGAAGGTGGTGACTCTATTTAATAAATTATTTCAGTCAGTGACTCTACTAAGGGAAAAGACTCAAAAGGAGATAAAAAGGTGGCAACCCTATATGTCAAAAATTTTTAATTTCTCCACTGTGGGAGATAGCTTGGAAGGGATGAGTATTTGTCCTTTAATTAGTAATAGAAGACCTATTACATAATTTTTAAACAACTATTCAAAATTTTTTTGATCCTGTTGATACTAGGCCTTTGGATCTTACGAAGTTTCAATGCAGTTCTAATAAATTGTTTTCACAACTTTCATAGAGGGTTCCTGAATTTTATGGAGATTATGATGAATTGTCTCTTGATCATTTGGATGCTTTTCATATATTCCTTGATAATTATGAGGTCCATACAGAAGATGATGCCATGAAGCTATTTTGATGGTCATTAAAAAATAATGCACAAGAAGAATATAAATTATTACCTACGCAGACCATCTCATCATGGAGACAGTTTGAGCAATGGTTTCTTTATATGTTTCATGATGTCAGTGGTGAAGAAGACAACATGTGCAATGAACGGTATGAAGACCAAATTTTCAGCATGGAAGAAGATCCAAA
>MU227058.1:3901814-3923621 GCA_018584345.1 Thuja plicata
AGTCCTTTTTCTTTCATATGTGTAATAGTTTCATTATCATTTTACAATTAGTCCCTTGGATAAACCAATAGAACTTCTTCAAAGTGATAGTTTGATGTGCATGCTTCTTGATTTGATTCATAGTCTACATTTTCAATTGGTTTTCTCATTTTGTATGGTTAAATTCTATTGATTAAAGCCTTAGTCAATTGGTCTGTCATCTGAGAAGTATTACCCATTTGAAATATCTCTGAATTTTTTTTAGGTTGCATGTACATTCCATAACACCTTTCAACTGATAAGTTTTCTTGTGAAACTGTCTCTGAGGTTGAACATAATATTGGAATGATCTTGACTCTATTGCCCATGGTAGAATAAGGCACTGGTATAATCATTATTTGGATTATAGTTATTCATTTCATTGTTTATAGTTTTGTGCTATCTTATATATCTATTCATTTCAAATTACATACACATTTACTAAACATTCTTTCAATTACTTAAAGTATTTTAGTTTATAGTTCATGATATATTGTTTTCTATTAGATTTATTTCAAGTTCCTTGCCATACTTGAGAGAGAAGGTTGAAGTGTTTCTTATCTACTATAAAAATCCTTGTAACTTGAAGGATAAGTCAAGGTATAGGCCTACCAGCCTTGGTTTTGCAGAGCCGGAATTGAAAAAGTTCCAACCTTGCCTTGGTTGTGACTTGTTAGTTGGCCAAATCACTCGGGTTTCCCAACATTGGATTGGCAAGTCCATAGGAAATCCAATCTGTTGATTTGAGCACCAACACATGGTTTGAGTGGCTTAGGAGGTGTTGGGTATATTTCTAGTTTTTCTAAGTCTTGTTAAAGATTTTGGTTCCCAATTTCAATTATGCCTAAAATATCAAGGCTCGTTCTATTGTACCATCAAATTTTCGTGCAAGTGTCTGATTTCCAAGAAATGTAATGAAAAATGGTTGAAAAATATAAAACCCTAGGTTATTTGTGTCTTTTCCATGAAAAAACCCTAGACCTTCATAACCTAGTTCTAATTTGAAGTTACTTTTGTTGAATAAATTGAGATATTTTAGGTCATGTGTCTTTTAGTCGTTACCTTTATCTCCTAATCTCCCAATCAGATCCAAATATTATTTATGGTCTAGAGAATTGGTGCAAGATTTATCTCTTAACCTTGAGAAGAAAGGAATATTCTCTAAATCATTTAGAGATTAAGCGCAGGTGGTTGATCTTGATCTGATCATGCGGTTGGCGCGTGATCGCTAGACAAATGTGAAGTTGGCTCAAATATTTAGAGACTTAGCGACAACTGTGGATGTAGTTTTAATCATGTGGCTAGCACTAGATATCATGAATTAACCTCAGTAATAAGAAATATTTAACGATTCAAAGATAGCTTAATCACTGAATCTTCTAATCCAACCTGAGGTCAAGATAGGGTTCACTTTTGCTTTGTCGCATGATCTCCAAAAGAAATCAAAGTTAGGTGATTCATTGAAATATTTAGAGAGGATCATTGATCTTTTTCTAGATGAGCAGGTGGTGCATAATCTCCAAACAAATGCCAAGATCAAGCTTTTCTTCAATGATTAAGCAATATTCATATATCTTGTTTTATTCTTGGCTTGATCGTGTGGTCTGTGCATGATCTCCAAATAAACCCTAGTGTTAGAAAAACTTTCAGAGACTTGGAGATAAATCTCGTTGCGTAATCTCCAGTTAAACCTATGGTTGAGACCAATTCAAGTAAAGTTTTTATGAGATTCATAGATAACTTGGTCGCGTGATCTCATAATGAAAGTGCGGTTAAGTAGATAGTCTCAAGATTCAGTGCAGGTCATTAGATTAAAGAAAAATCAAGGGTTTCCATGTAATCTCAGGAAGAATTAGTAAAGTAAAGAAAGACTTAGAGATTTAGCATTGATCATTGATCAAGAAAAGATCCAAGGACTAGCACGTAATCTCTAGATTAAACCTGAGTTACAGGAATTATTCAGCGACTGATATTTTTATTTAGTCATTGAATCTCTAGAAGAACCATGGTCAAGTGTGGTTAAATCAAAGCCAAGTAAAGTTTTCTGTGAGTAAATCTGGACCATTGATGAAGACAAAGATGTGTGTCTGGCATTGAATCACTACAAAATGTTAATAAGTCATGAATTATTCAGCGATCAAGAAGTAATTAGCTAAGATGCAGACATGTGTATAAGTAGCCAAGAGATTTGTGGTGTTCATGAAGTATCAAAATAAACCCAAGGTTAAGAAAATATTTTAGTGATTCAGAGATAGCCTTTATCTCTGAATCTCTAGACTTGATTAGAGTTATCCCAAACATTCTGAGATTGTGAGATAGCCTTTAGACGTGTAATCTAAGAACAAATTGGAGTTAAAGCTAAAGATTGTGAAATTCATCATGAGCCATGGATTGAAAGTGAGATCAAGGGCAGTCGTGTAATCTCCAAATAAAATGAGCAAGTAAAAAATAACTCAGAGACTCAGCGCAAGGCATATATCAAGAACTCATCATGTTTTGTACACGTGATCTCTAAATAAACTCAAGGTTAAGTAAAATATGCAGCGACTTAGAGGTTTTCCTAGTCGTGTAATCACTAGATGACTTAAGGTCAAGACAAAGTTAGAAGCTGAGTTGGTAAGAAAGGATATGGACCATTGATGTAATTTAAAATCTTGTGGTTTGCACATGATCTCTGAATAGATCCATGGTTAGTCAAGATGCTCAACAATTCAAAGACTTAGTTAGTCATGGAATCTCCAGATAGACTCAGAGTTAAAATAGGGTTATCTTATCACCTTGTCACGTGATCTATGAACAAACCTAAGGTTAATATAAAATCTTAGAAACTCGGCGAGGATTGTAGATCTCATATTAGATGAATGACTACTGCTAGATCTCCATATGGTACCTAAGTTAAGAGTTTTATTCAGGGACTAGGCGGTTTCCTTTATATTTGAATCTCCAGATGTGATCATGGTCAAAGATAAGCTTAGTAAAGTTTATTCAGTGATTTAGAGATAAGAAGAAATGAGCTACCCAGAGTTAAGAAGTAAACCAAAGGAAGGGTAAAGTTAAAATGAGTGGCCAGCGCATGATCTCAGAATAAATTAAAAGTTAAGAAGTTTGTCTAGTGACTTAGTGAGAACCGTTGATAAAGAAGAAGATCAATGGCTGGTGCTAGATCTCATGAAGTAACCAAGGTCAGAAAAAACTCTCACTAACTTGGAAATGAAGCAGTCGTGTGATCTCCAGATAAACCATGGTTTGAGTATGGTAAAATTTGAAGAGTTTGTTCTTGCACCATGTCAAGGAAAGAAATATAAAAGGTAGGGCTATTAAAGAAAAAAGATTCTAACAAAGTACGAGTAATCCGCTGAGCTGTGAAAAAGAAAGAAAAGAAAGCCAATTAGATTGTGTATCAAGCCTATTTACATAAAATAAGGTTTTAAAACTGAAAAAGCACTCATGACTTTTCCAATTGGGCTTTTCAAATTTGATTTCCTATCAACTTCAAATGTCATGACTAGAAAAGAATTGATGTCAAGAAACACAGAGTTATTGCAGAAGTGATTGAGAAATGGTTTCTAGGTTCTTGACTAGACTGGTGCATTGAATTTTTAATGATAAATAGATGCAACCTTTTTACATTCTGGTTATCAAAGTTTTCAGAGCACAAAGCGAATAAATTTCATAAGTTTTCAGAGTAATTGTGAGAATTTTGTGTCTGAGAGAAGATAATTGTTCAGAAGATTAGTGAAGAAGAGTCAAGCTAGACTGAGTGGAGCTTTAGTCAGTGGTGAGGCCAATGTTGCAGAGGAGGAACAAAAGGGAAAGCAGAACTTCTCAGATGAATTTGTTTCCCTGCTTCCAGGAACAAATCAAAACAAAAAGGTAGATGAGGAATCCTTTACTGATGGAATGTCTGATTGTAGGGATCCCAACACTCCTGGGTGATCTAATTTTCATTTATTAAATTATTTCTATAGAAATAAGGATAGGCAGATCCCAGTCTCAAACCCTTGGACATTAGGTCTCGCTAAGCTAAATGTCCTAGATGTCTTCCTGGATATTGACCTATTGATAACCTTAGCATGGAGATATGAATCTACCTCCAAAAGAATCAAAAAAGGTGATGAAACAGGGCTTAGTTACCTTGGATAGGAGATCCTTCATGAAATATTTTGGTATTTACCATTCCTCTACCATAGAGATTGAATTGAAAAAGTTGCAGAAAAAATACACCAAAGAGGTCAACATAGTCAGAAAGTTGGTCCAGACTCATATTCCTAGGTCTAATAGGAATTATGTGGCCCCAATGCCTTCTTTGAAGGGTGCATCCTATGAATTTAAAGACCTTTTTTTTTACATGAAGTGTATAGCCTATCAGTTGTGTAGGGTACTAGTCATAGATGGACATATTGAGAAGGTGCCTGCATATTTGTTAATGATTATCTTGGATATTTAGAACTCCCACTCCAACACAGACTTTGACTACATTCAGTACGTCATTGATAAATGCATGAGGGCATGATCAACATTCAAAAAAAGGACAACCCCAAGTTTATGCATTATTCTCTTTTAATGCATTTGATTTTATACTTCAATGTTGATAGCATGAATACATAGTTGCTAAGACCTAGAAATATTTTCCAAGGTTAGCCAAACCCCATACAGTTATGGATTAGGGTTTGGAACTATACTTCAAATGAGAATGAATTTTGTGGCTTTGAGAATTGGATTGTACATACCCTTCTAGAATTCATGTTCCTCAATGTAATTAGGCTATCAGTTAGAGCACTTCAGCTTCTAAGACCTTACGAGTATGTAGACAAAAGGCTAGAAGATCACAATTGGGGTGACTTCTATTGTGAGAAGACCTATACCCTAATTAGGGTCTATGGATGTTCCCAGTCCCACACATACTTCCCAATTTTTTTCCTCCAAGAGTGGCGATAATGGATTTTATCTGGTAGCTTATGCGGAAAGATAAGGAGCATCTGGATCCTAATAGAAAAGGCACCTTCACACCCAAACAATTCAAAATGGAAGACTTTACCATTGGGAAAAGGGATATGGATGCAGTGAATAAATGGCTAGGCCAGTATAGGATGAGCATGGCCTTGTATAGGTATGTAGATCCAAATGGTTTTAGTTGACAAGGGAAGATACTGTATAAAATGAAGCCCTACAAGCTTTGGGAGATTATGATCCATAAAATGATACTATAACACCTGAGGAGACTAGAAAATTAGTCAATTCTAGAGGAATGATGGTTGTGCCTGGGTGGGATTTGGCCTTTTCTTTTATAATTAATCAAATCATAAAGCAACCAAATGCCAACTTGTCTTCTAAGACACAAATTGGGAAGATGATCAGGGGATGTAGATATGATCCAAGATCCCAGACACTATCCATGTGGTCTTTAGCACCAAGGACACAAAATCCATCCTTGATTAGTGTTGAAGAGAAGATGGATGGGGATAAGATAACCTGGATAGTTCAGAAGACTGCTGACTTAGAGATATCCCAGGCAGTCACCCACTTTTCCCATCTTAATCAAGCAAAAATTTGAACAACTCTCTGCAAGGTGTGCAAAACTATTTGATGATTCCGTTGTTGTGATCAAGGATAGAGAAAGATGATTGATTCAAATCAAGTCATTATAGGGAAAACTGGAGGTATTAAATAATAAATTAGAAGAGGCTCCCAAAGATCTCCCCACTCCAGCCAAGGAGGTTGTGTCTGTTCAAACAGAGACTACAGAAGACTTCCCACAAGAAACAAAGCAGCTAGGCCTAGATTAGAATAAAGTGTCTTTAGATGCCTTATTGAATATCTTGCAGTAAATGGTGGACATCTTGAAGGGAAAGGTTGACTTGGTGCACAAGGCCTATAGCAAGTTACCTGGCTTAGAAACAGAGGTAAAGGGTCATATAGCCACTTTGGATCCATATTTTGGTACATGGTCAAGAAGGGGGGTCACTGTTTGAGAGACTATAAGCCCTAAAACCACATAGGATAGATCTTCCAGAGATATTTTTCCAAGTGGGGGAAATTTTTGAGTAGATTGGCACAACATTGTCATTCTTTAACGGCGAGGCTAATCAAATTCAGGCAAGGGTCAGTATGTTTGGTTCAGATTTTAACAGGTTTATTCCTCTAGTCAAGGGAGAAGATGATAAGATAAAGTCAGTTGAAGAATGGAGGAATGAATTTGATACTTTTTTTTCCTAGTAAAGAGGCATTCCTAACATATGATAGTGTCTTGGACATGGACAGATTCAACAAAGCCTTGGACGGAGCCTTCAAAGTAGAAACAAACTTTGTAAAGTTTGTTGTTGACATCAAGGCTATAATTGATGCCAGATGGGAGAAGAAAATAAATTAGTTATAGAGCTTACAAGGTTTCAATTTTCCTTCAGAAGATAAATTTACACAATGGGATAATATCACCAAGCCAAAGAAAAAGAAACCAGTAACTATTGACTTCAATGTGATAGATGAAGAGTAAATTGGCACCTGGCACCTGATCAATGAGCATAGGGAGGGTAATCATCAGCAAGACTAGTGTAAATTAGCCTATATTGGTGGTCACTAGGTCTCATAACAACCCCAAGAGGTTACCCATAATATATGCGGACAAAGGTGCCAACTGCCAAGGATTTGGAATCATTTCAAATCAGCTACTTAAGTGTTTCTTCTCCACCGAATGAAGATGTAATTGCATTTTTGTCTTTTAGTACTTTTTAGATTTTCCTAGCCATCCAAATATTGTTGCATCCTTTCTCTTTGAGGATTCCAAGATGGCTAGTGCTCTCTATAAAGACCAAGTTGTAAGATATTGTAAAGGATGTTGAATTCACAACTGCGAGGTAGATTTTTGAATTTTGTCTAGTTTTCAAGTATTTTATCTTTCTGAATGTACTAAAGCATAAATATACTAATTAAATAAAAATTGAAGTTCTTGTTTCATGTTTATGATGTCTTCTTATATTATGTTATTTTTATGTTCTTATATGTTTAATCTGTAAGGCATTTTAGATATACTGGTTACAAGGTAACTGTGAAGTTATTTGTGAGTTTCTTTCGAGGAGGGAGTAAACCTTATAAATAGTTTCAGATGGCTAGATATTAGTGTGAGAATCTCATACATGGGTGTGGGAATGAGAAGGTGGTTTGTAAGGCACTCCATCTGAGTTTCATGTGTGTTTCAATTAATTAATTTTTGTGAATGTATATCTGAATTGACTATTTTACCTGGATTAGGCATTGGTCTAGATTTTGATTAGTAGTTCTCATCATCAAATTTAAATATAAATAATCCTTTACATTTATTTTATTAATAACATTCATGTTTATCAATTTTTTTGAAGAATACAATTCATTTTGTTGACTCCTTGGAGAGAGAATTAGTAGGTCAGCCTGCCCGAGTCTAGAACTCGAATAGAAGAAGGATGAGAATCCTTATTTCACTATTATTTTCCCTTGTCAAGTTCATGCTCTTACTTGTTAAGCTTTTCATTAGATTGGTCATATTCATTTGCAAAATATTTTACCAGTTGTTGCAGTAAAAGACAAGAGAAAATTAGTGAAATCTTTGATCCACTGATAAGTTTTACTGAGAAGTAGTAACTTGTAGAAGGTACACTCACCTTGGTCTATGGAGCTCAAAGAAGAAGGAGGATAAATCCTCATCAATTAGACTTTCACTTGTAAGAATCAAAATTTGGGAATCTAAGAGTCAAGCATAATTTCTATATTGAGATTCTACAAGAAAAAGCTCTAACAAAATGGTGACTCTGTTGGGGATGGAAATGTAAAATCTTGTAAAAATTTGATAGCCATCTCTAAGGAGTTAATTGTTCTATTATCATATCATTTTCCAATGTGAGTCACTAAAAAAATGGTGACTCTGCTAGGGACAGTTGAAGTAAACCATGTTTATTCTGTCGTAGATTTTCTGGTGCAGCATCTTTTCAAATACTTTTGATCCAGTGCTGAGTTAACTAAAAACATTAGAGAGAAGTGGGTTTTAGAAATAAGGTTTCAAAGTTAATCAGGACTAATTATTTTATTGTTCCATTTCTTGTGAAAATTCTTGAAATTATCCCATACTAGTTGTGGGTGGTGACTATATACTCTATGCATTTCAATGTGACTTCCATATTGAAATATTGAAAATACTTGTCTGATTTAAAATGATTCGGAAAATAAACACCAAGTCTTACTATAGAGATAATCATGAGAAATATATAGGAGATGAGCTCCATACACTTGGAAGGAGACAGTGGTCCAAAAGAGGTGGATCAAACCATAATTCCCTCAATTCTTCAAAGGGGAGAATGGAAACACCTATCTCTGAGAGAAGGTCATATTCCTCTGAGAGTGCAAAGAAATCAAGGCCAGTAGGTCCTTATAGGGATGACATATCTTTTGATCCTTACAAAGATGGAGAGATGATAGATGCAGGCTTCTTCCCTACACAAGAATTTCTAGAACAACCAGGAGAGACATTTGTTGTTGAAACAACATCTTATGATTCTGATAAATTAAGAGAGGAAGTTCTATCCTTGAGAAGAAAGAAGCGTGAGCAAGAATTAGAGATAGAAGATGCAAGAAAAATATGTGAGCAAGAATTGTATGACTTGTTAACTGAGAGAGAAGAACTCTTGGAAGAGACAAGGCTAAAAGCCAAAATGAAGAGGTTAAGGGTCCAAACAAATATTTGTTTTGTGATCTTGGAGCTTTAAGGAAACAAGTTGCAAATAAAAGATCCAACTCTAAAAAAGATGAGTTTGAAGGAGAAGGACATGTCATAAGGAAGTTGTACCCTCATGAGATTGAGCAAAATTCAAAGCTCAAGAAAAGTGACAAAGATCTCTCTAATAAAGGCAAGCAAAAAGATGTTGGCATAAGTATTAATGAGCCTAAGCAAAGAAAAACTATCCCTGCAGGAATGTCTCAAGTTGACATAGAACTTGAAAAAGCCAGAAAAGCTAAAGAAGATCTAGCCAAGCAGATAGAAAAGATGGATTTAGAGGTTGATGTAGCTCATATGAAGATGAGGATAGCTTTCATGCATGCTACTACAAATACTATTGCAAGTAGCTCCATGCTTGTAAATACTCGGACAATACAACTGATTCCACCAAGTGGTCCTGGTCCAAATGCTCAGCAGTCTAGTCCTAGTCCAAGTGCTCAAATCTCTGGTCTAAAGTAAGGAGGCCCTCAACATACTCAAAATCAAGGAGGTAGAGTAGGACCAAGTAGAAACAATACTTTGGGAAGTTTCCAAAGAAGACCTGTCCATTTGGATAGATACAAACCTCTTTTATTTGATGGCATCCCTGGTCATCCTAACATGATCCCCAATGACGTAAGAGACTGAATCCCTAGGTTCACAGGAAATAATGTCATAACCTATGAAGAACATTTAAAATCTTTTGCAGATAAGATTACTGATTTTGAAATAAAACATGAAGATTTTATTATGAAGATTTTTGTTCAATCCTTGATAGAAGATTCTAGGGATTGGTTTAGGAATTTACCTAATGATAGCATAGCATCTTGGGAAGAATTTGTTAAATATTTTAGGGAACAATACAGAGAACATGTTAACTCTAGTTACATGTTAAATGAATTTAATAACATTAATAAATTCCCTAATGAGATCATGTCATATTTTAACAATAGGTTCCAAAAGGCTATGAACAAGCTATTCCAAGTGTTAAGGTTACATGAGAAAGTATGCCTAGATAATTACTTTGATGCTGCTGATGGAAAGATGCCCTATCTTCTCAAAGATAATAACCCCCATACTTTGAGAGAGGCTTACAAAATAGTAATAGACATTAAGAGTAATAGGAAAGCCTCAGGGAAGATGGGGAAGATAGAGAATGGAAAACTTTGGAGAGAGAAAGGACAAGCAAGAAAACCTATTAAGGAGGATGATAGGGTTGATAAATTGGTGAGTGTAGTAAAAGATCTTACTACTAAAAATGGATAATAATGATAAAGGTTTTCATGAAAATAAGTACCAGTACCAAAGGTATGATAAACAACCTAATCTAAGGGACATGTCATACAGAACAAATTGGAAAGATGACAAGCCAATCCCTGAGAACCAAGGAAACCAAAAAACAAAAGAACCCCCAGATCCCCTAAAAAGAAATAGTACAAACTATGTGGAGAAACTCCTTGGTGTGCTTCTTGTAACATGCCTCATCCTTCCTACCAATGTGTGGTATCCCAAGCCCTAGATGATCAAATGGGGGAGGAAAGTGAGAAAACATGTCATGAACAAGAAAGTCATGTTGTGGATATGTTCACTATAAGAAATCCTTATCCATGGTCTCCTAAAAAAAGTGAATTTTTTTAAGAAGTGAGCAGTAGAAGAAGTAAAGACCTAGAATACCAACCCCAAGTGATCTCTGATTCAAATGATAAGAATGGTATTGTATCACAAAGAACTATCAATGCAGTGGGTGATGAAAAGGAGCATCCCCATTTTAGGTTACCAAGTGATGAAGAAAAAAGATCCCTGACCATAGTAGTAATAAATTAGGCTAGGGGTGCATACAATCTAAGGAATAGGAAAGTTGAGCCTGGTCAAGGCAAACTTGCCTCTATTTTCATTAAGGAGGATGCCCCACAAAATGCTGCAAAATCTCATGACAAGAGTAGTAAAGAAAAGAAGGCTGCAAAGAAAGCTAAATCTTCTTCTGCTTAGAAGGAGAAAGAAGAAACAAAAATAGAAGAACAAGTGGCTACTGATAAGGCCAAGAAAGGTAAAAGGATAGGTGATGTATCTTCTAAATTTCTCTATGTTTGACATGAAACATGCTCTTACTCAAATGAAATTTTTAGTCCCACTGATGGATATGTTGAACATAAAAGAGCATAAAGAAGCTGCACTTGCACTTTTGAAAGGGATAGAAGATGTTCCTATATCAAACCAGGAAGAAGTGTCCTTGACCTTGAATAATGATAAGAGAGAAGTTCCATCTATAAATAAAAAGGAGAAACAAGTAAAAGGCTTAGATAAAAGTAGGGAACTTTCTAATATTTACATTGGAAATGTAATTACTCAAGAACCATTGTCAGTTGATCATTTTTATGTAACTTTGATAATAAATCATTTGTTAGTAAAGAATTGCATGATAGACTCTGGTGTTGTAGCTACTGTGATGCCATATCATGTCATGAAATAATTAGGCCTTCAAGTCAATACACCTACTAGAAGTTGTTATGCAATGGATAATAGAGAGGTTCCTGTGATAGCAACATTAAAAGATATTAAAGTCAAAATTTCTACATTCCCTGAAGCTACCTATAGAATGGATATAATTGTTGTTGACAAAAAACCCCATTATGGTATGCTTTTATCTAGAAAATGGGCAGTAGTAGTGGGTGGAAGATTGCAACTGGATTTGTCATATGCAAAAATTCAGTGAATGAAACTGAGGTCAAGTTGTACAGAGAGCATCATTTTGTTGTCATGCTTGAAATGGTCATGCTCGATCAACTAAATTGTTGTGTAGATATTGACATGGAAATTTTTTTGTTGAGGAGATCAAGCCACAATTAAGAAACATTGACCCAATAGTAGATGAGTTGTTGCTGCAACAAGATAGATTGTGGAAGATGTACTTTGATGGAGAATTCTCTAAAGAAGGGTTAGGAGAAAGTGTCTTATTTATCTCCCCATCAAGGAGTACTTTTAAATACTCTTTCCTGTTAGCCTTTCAATTTACCAATAATATAGCTGAGTATGAAGCACTAATATTGGGAATGGATATTTCCATCAAGCATGGTATTAAATGCTTACAAGTTCATGGAGATTCCCAAATAATCATAGTTCATATTAGATCAAAAAATGCTACAAAGGATGACAGACTGAAGTTATATAAATATGTTGTCTGGGATAGATTAGAATTATTTGATGCTTTTAACATTCTTTGGGTAGAGAGGTCAAACAATATAATGGTAGATTTTATTGCAAATGTTTCTCTAAAGAATGATGAAATTACCTTGCTGGCATATTTGTGGTGGAAGTCAAGAATATGCCACCAATGCCTGACAGTATCTATAATTGCCAATTTTTTGAGGATGATGATGATATCTTCATATTTATCTAGTGTGTAGATCAATATGATGGCCAAAAGATTGACTGTGACTCTTTGATAGGAGCTGTAGATGGCAAAGAATACATATTTGACAAAGAAGTTGTTCAACTGGATTCTAATCATATTCCTAAGGGATTAGTTGAGTTAGAGGGCATGTTTAGTATAAATGATAACTACATGTCACAAAAATCCAATGCCAAGGTGGGAGATTTGGAGGAAATAAATATAGGGTCAGAGACATCCCCTCAATTGGTTTACATTGGAAGAAAACTAGATAGGAATGTAAGATTGAATTTGATAAAATTGGTAAAGAAATATAAACATGTTTTTGCTTGGTCCTATGAAGATCTCAAAACCTATAGAGAGGACCTATTTCAACATGGCATTCCACTGAAAGAAGATGTAATGCCATTTAGGCAAAAACATAAGCCTATCAACCCATTGTTGGATACTAAGATGCAAATGGAGTTGATGAAATTAAGGGATGTGGGAATAATTCAACGTATAAGACATTCATCATGGGTTTCAAATCTGTTCCCTATAGGAAAAAAGAATGGGAACATAAGATTATCTGTTTACTTTAGGAACTTGAATGTAGCTTCATTGAAAGACAATTATGGACTACCCAATATGGAAGATATGTTGCATAAGGTCACTGGGTGTGATCTTTTATCTATGATGGATGGGTTCTCTGGGTATAATCAGGTTCTAGTCAAGGAGTTTGAACAATTCAAGACAACATTCACTACTCCATGGGGAGCTTATGTATATGCTTGTATGTGTTTTGGTCTAAAAAATACTGGTGAAACTTTTCAAAGGGAAATGTATGTGGCCTTTAAGGATCTTATAGATGTCCTCATGGTAGTTTACCAGGATGACTTGACAGTCTTCTCAAAGAGAGAAAAAGACCATTATAGCCATTTAGAAAAGGTCTTAATCAAAGCACTAGAACATGGGATATCACTGAACCCAAGAAAGTGTCAATTTGTTGTTACTGAAGGAAAACTCTTGGGCCATATAGTGTCAAAGGAAGGGGTAAGAATAGATCCAAAAAGAGTTGAATCTATTTAGAAGGTACTTTATCCAAAAAATCTAAAAGTTGTATAATCATTCTTGGGACAAATAAATTTTGTTAGGAGATTTATTGCCAACTTTGCAGAGTTAGTCAAACCAATAGTTAAACTATTGAAGAAATAAGTGAAGTTTAAGTGGAACCAAGAGGCACAAGAAGCTTTGGAAAAAATTAAAAAAGCAATCCAAAAAGCCCCTATTCTAAGCTATCCTAATTATACTAAGCCTTTTTCTCTGTTTACATTTGCATCTTTTCACACTATTGCAGCAGTACTATTGCAGAAAGATGAGGAGGGTTTTGAGCATCCTATAGCATTCTTCAGTAAGTCATTACAATTAGCTAAAATGAATTATCAACTGATGGAAAAAAAGCTTATGCCTTGGTGAAAGAAGTCAAAGAATTCAGAACCTACCTAGTATGTACTAAATTTTATGCATATGTTCCCCATGCTACAGTAAAAGACATTTTGGTCCAAAGTGAAGTGACAGGGAAGAGATGCAAGTGGAATAACAAAATTTAGGAGTTTGGCTTATAAATCCACATTACTAAGTTGGTAAGGGGATTAGGACTAACAAAATTGATGACAAAATAAAATTTGGATCTATTCTAAGTGAACAATGTTAACACCTATGGAGAAGTAATTACAAGTATTGAGATGTAGCCCTAGTATACTAACATAATGTATTTCCTCAAAAATGCTAGTTGTCCAGAAGATTTGAATGAAAACCAAAGGAGAAGTCTTAGATTGAAAGTTCAGAAATATGTACTATTGCAGGGTGACCTATATAGGAAGAATAGGGATGGAATACTATTATTATGTCTAGACAAATGACAATCTAAAAATATCTTGAGAGAAATGCATTCTAGGATGTGTGGAGGACACTATTCAGCCAGAGCAACAACTCATAAGATATTAAGGGTTGGTTATTATTGGCTTTATTTGTTCAAAGATGACAATTGTTTTGTTAGGAAATGTGAACCATGTCAAAGATTCTCTAACAAGATGAAGTTTTTAGGTGCCCTACTATTGAATCCTATAGTTTCATAAGCACCTTTTTCTATGTGGGAATAGACTTCATTCAAGAATTTGTAGAAAAATCAAGTGGGGGAAATAGTTGGATTTTAGTTGATACTGATTACTTTACCAAGTGGGTTGAGGAAATTCCAAATAAAAAGGCTACAAGCACAATAGTAGTAGACTTTTTGATGGATAATGTCATTACTAGGTTTCGTGTTCCTGTTAAACTAGTAATGGATAATGCAATGTGCTTTAGATCAGAACTGTTTGTTGATTTTTGTTCTAACATGGGAATTGTGATATCATATTCATCTCCATACCATCCATAGGCCAATGGGCAAGCAGAATCCTGTAATAAGAGTATTCTACAAATTTTGAAGAAGACCCTAAAGAGAAACAAAAGGGAATGGCATGAAAAGTTGAAGCTTGCCTTATGGGCAGACAAGATTACTATGAAAAAGCCAACATGAAAATCTCCTTTTGAATTAGTGTATGGTGTTCAATCCAAAATGCCAGTAAATAATTTTCTTCCAGTCTACAAGTTCATCCAAGATGAGGGATTAGAAGTATCTAAGCCAATGCATGAAAGGATGATTCAATTAGTAGAGTTGGATGAAATGAGAAGAGACAGCAAAAAGGAACATATCAGATTACAATATAAGATGAAATATCTTTTTGATAAAAGAGAAAATGAAAGAAAATTCCAGCCTGGTGACTTGGTTCTTCAATGGAATCTCAGGGCTAAGGATAAGAGAAAGCATAAGAAATTTGAATCTTTGTGGTTAGGTCCCTTCATTATCTATCAAAAATTTGGAAAGGATTCATATCTTCTCAAGAATATGAATGATGAGGAACAAGAATTGCTAGTGCATGGACAATTTCTGAAAAACTTCTTCAATTGAATCAAACTTTTCCATGCACAGTAGTCTTGTAATTTATGTACAGGTGTGTTTTCTTTTTGTTGTGTGTTTCTTTCCAAGTTGTGTCTTTGCTTTTGTAGTAGGTTAGTCTGGTTGTGGTCTGCCTCCTAGATATCTGTAATTCTTGCTATGAACTTGCATTCAAGCATCCTCAAATAGAGCTACTATTGGGTATATTTCTAGTTTTTCTTAGTCTTGCTAAAGATTTTGGTTCCCAATGTTAATTTTGCCTAAAATGTCAAGGTTTGTTCCATTGTACCATCAAATTTTCCTGCAAGTGTCTGATTTCCAAGAAACGCAATGCAAAATGGTTGAAAAAACTTAAACCCTAGGTTATTTGTGTCTTTTCCATGCAAAAAACCTAGATCTTCATAACCTAGCTCTAATTTGAAGTTACTTTTGTTGAATAACTTGAGATGTTTTAAGTCATGTGTCTTTTAGTCATTACCTTTATCTCCTGATCTGGAAATTAGAGCTGAATATTCTTTATGGTATAGAGACTTGGTGCAAGCTTTATCTCTTAACCTCAAGAAGAAATGAATATTCTCTAAATTATTCTGACATTAAGCACAGGTGGTTGATCTTGATCTGATCGTGTAGTTGGTGCGTGATCGTGAGACAAATGTGAAGTTGGCTCAAAGATTTAGAGACTTAGCGACAACCATGGATGCATTTTTAATCATGTGGCTAGCACTATATCTAATGATTTAAACTTAGTTATAAGAAATCTTTAACAATTCAAAGATAGCTTAGTTGTTGAATCTCGTAATCCAACCTGAGGTCAAGACAGAGTTCACTTTTGCTTTTTCGCATGATCTCTAGAAGAAATAAGAGTTAAGTGATTTATTGCGAGATTCAATGAGGATCGTTGATCTTTTTCTAGATGAGTGGCTGGAACATGATCTCCAAAAAAATGCCAAGATCAAGCTTTTCTTCAATGATTAAGTGATAGCTGTAGATCTTTTTTTATTCTTGGCTTGATTGTGTGGTTTGCGCTTGATCTCCAAATAAACCCCAGTGTTAGAAAAACTTTCAAAGACTTGGAGATAAATCTTGTCATGTAATCTCCAGATAAACCTATGGTTGAGACCAAGTCAAGTAAATTTTATTACGAGATTCAAATATAATGTGGTTGTGTGGTCTTGGAATGAAAGTGTAGTTAATAAGATAGTCTTGAAACTCAGTGCAGGTTATTGGATTAAAGAAAAATAAAGGGTTGTCGTGTAATATCAGGAAGAATTAGTAAAATACAAAAAGGCTTAGAGACTTAGCACTCATCCTTGATCAAGAAATATCTGGGGGCTAGCACATAATCTCTAGATTAAACCTGAGTTACAAGAATTGTTTAGCCACTCAGAGTTTTATTCAGTCTTTGAATATCCACAAGAACCATGGTCAAGTGTGGTTAAATCAAAGCCAAGTCAAGTTTGTTGTTAGTAAATCTGGATCATTGATGAAGAATGGGATGTGTTTCTAGCTCTGAATTGCTAGAAAAAGTCAATAAGTCATGAATTATTCAGCGATCAAGAGGTAATCAGCTAAGACGCAGACACATGTACAAGTAGCCAAGAGATATGTAGTGTTCGTGAAGTCTCCAAAAAAACCCAAGGTTAAGAAAATATTTCAACAATTCAGAGATAACCTTTATCTATGAATCTCCATACTTGACCAAAGTTAGCCCAAACATTCTAATATTGTAAGATAGCGTTTAGTTATGTAATCTTAGAACAAACTAGAGTAAAAGCCAAACATTGTAAGATTAAGTACTAGCCATGGATTGAAAGTGAGATCAAGGGAAGACGCGTAATCTCCAAATAAAATGAGCAAGTAAAAAATAATTCAGAGACTCGGTGCAAGGTGTAGATCAAGATCTCATCGCATGGTCTACACATGATCTCTGAATAAACTCAATGTTAAGTAAAACATTCAGCGACTTAGAGATTTTCCTAGTCACATAATTTCTAGATGACTTAAGGTCAAGACAAAGTTAGAAGCTGAGTTGGTAAGAAAGGATATAGACCGTTCATGTAATTTAAAATCTTGTAGTTTGCACGTGATCTCTGAATAGATCCATGGTTATTCAAGATGCTTAGCGATTCAGAGACTTAGTTATTTGTTGAATCTCCAGATAGACTCAGAGTTAAAAAAGGGTTATCTCATCACCTTTTCATGTGATCTCTAAACAAACCTAAGGTTAAGATAAAATCTCAATGACTTAGCGAAGATCATAGATCTCATATCAGATGAATGGATAGCACTATATCTCCATATGATACCTGAGTTAAGGGTTTTATTCAGTGACTTGGCAGTTTCATTTATCTCTGAATCTCTAGATGTGATCCTGGTCAAAGCTAAGCTTAGTAAAGTTGATTCAAAAATTCAAAGATAAGAAGAAATGAGATACTCAGTGTTAAGAAGTAAACCAAAGGCAAGGTAAAGTTAAAATGAGTGGCAAGCATGTAATCTCAGAATAAATTTAGAGTTAAGAAGATTGTCTAGCGACTTAGTAAGAAACATTGATGAAGAATAAGATTAGTGGTTGGTGCTAGATCTTGTGATGTAACCAGGGTCAGAACAAAATCTCAGTGACTTGGTGATGAAGCAGTTGTGTGATCTCTAGATAAACTATGGTACGAGTATGGTAAAATCTTAATATTTTGTTCTCGCAGCTTGTCAAGGAAAGAAATATAAAAGGTAGGGCTATTAAAGACAAAAGATTATGATAGAGTACAAGTAATCCACTGAGCTATGAAAAATCAAGAAAAGAAAGCCAATCAGATCATGTATCAAGCATGTTTACATAAAATAAGGTTTTAAAACTGAAAAAGCACTCATGAATTTTCCAACTGGGCTTTTCAAATTTGAGTGCCTATCAACTTCAAACACCAGGGCTAGGAGAGAATTGATGTCAAGATACATAGAGTTATTACAGAAGTGGTTGAGCAATAGTTTCTAGATTCTTGACTAGACTTGTGCAATGAATTTTAAATGATAAATAGACGCATCCTTTGTACATTTTGGTTACCAAAGTTTTCAGAGCACATAGCAAAGAAATTGCATAAGTTTTCAGATAAATTGTGAGAAGAAGTTTGTGTCTAAGAGAAGAGAATTGTTTAGAAGATCAGTGAAGATGATTCAAACTAGACCAAGCAGAGCTTCAGTCAGTGGTGAGGCCAAGGTTGCAGAGGAGGAAAAAAAAAGGGAAAGCAAAACTTCTCAGATGAATTCGTTGCTCTACTCTAGGAAAAAAAAAAAAAAAAAGGTAGATGATGAATCCTTTACTGATGGCATGTCTAATTGTAGGGATCCCAACACTCCTGGGTGCTCTGGTTTTCATTTATTCAATTATTTCTATAGCAATAAGGATAGGAAAATTCCAGTCTCAAACCCTTAGATATTAGGTCTTGCTAAGCTAATTGTCCCAGATGTCTTCGTGGATGTTTACCTATTGATAACCTTAGCTAGGAGATATGACTCTACCTCCAAAACAATCAGAAAAGGTAATGAAATAGCCTTAATTACCTTGGATAGGATATCCTTCAAGAAATATTTTTGTATTTACAATGCCTCTACCACAGAGATTGAATTGAAAAAGTTGTAGAACAAATGCACCAGAGAGGTCAACATAGTCATCAAGTTGGTCCATACTCATGTGCCTAGGTCTAACAATAATTTTGTGGCCCTAATGCCTTCCTCGAAGGGTGCACCCTCTGAATTTAAAGACCTTTGTTTTTACATGAAGTATATAGCCTATGGGTTGTGTAGGGTACTAGGCATAGATGGACAGCTTGAGAAGCTGCCTGCAGATTTTTTAATGATTATCTTGGATATTCAGAACTCCCACTAAACATAGACTTTGACTACATTTAGTGTGTCATTAATAGAATGCACGAGGTCCTGGTCAGCATTTAGAAAAAGGAAAACCCCTATTTTCTGCATTATTCTCTTTTAATGCATTTGATTTTATACTTCAATGTTGAAAACATGAATACAAAGTTTCTAAGACGTAGGAATCTTTTCCAAGGCTAGCCAAACCCTATACAGTTATGGATTAGGGTTTGGAACTATACTTCAAATGAGAATGAATTCTGCAGCTTTGAGAATTTGATTGTACATCCACTTGTAGAATTAATGGGACTCAATGTAACTAGGCTATCATTCAGAGCACTTCCACTTCTAAGACCTTGGCAGTATGTAGTTAAATATCTAGGAGATCACAATTGGAGTGACTTCTATTGTGAGAAGACCTATACCCTGATTAGGTTCTATGGATGTTCCCAGTCCCCACACATACTTCCAAAGTATGTGCCTCCAAGAGTGGCCATAATGGAAATTATCCGGTAGATTATGTGAATAGAAAAGGAGCTTCTGGCTCCTCATAGAAAAGGACCCTTCACACCTAGACAATTCAAATTGGCAGACTTTACCATTGGGAAAAGGGCTATGGATGCAGTGAATAAATGGCCAGGCCAATACAAGATGAGCGTGGCCTTGTATAGGTATGTAGATCTGGAGTGTTTTATCAAAAGTGCTAAGAAGTTGCTAACCCAAAGCATAAATTCTATCAAAGAGCATAAAGATTGCATGGAAGAAAATCTCACTAAAAACATCTTGGATAATGATGAGGCAGCAAGTAGAGCTGCAAAGTACCAAGACTTGATATACTTGGAACAAGAGATGAAGAAAAAAGGAATCTGTTTTGGAGGTTTCTTCCCAAGCTTTCCTAAAATGCAAAGACTTACAAAGATGATTGAATCATATCATACCTTTTATAATCAAATTGCAGGATAGATTGATGAGAAGGAGAGAGGCCCTGAAAAAAATTCATCCTCTAAGTATGAAGAGGGCAGTGAAGGAGGATACCCAATACATATTTGTCCTCACATGAACCAACCACCCGCAGTAGAAAAGAGCATAGAGGTTGATCTTACTGAGCTTCCTGATACTGAGGTGATAGAGGATCCCCCAAGGAAAAAACAAAGAGTAGAGGAAGGGGAGCCTTCTCAAGTAGAGGCATAGGAAAATAAAAAGGAAAGTGTAAGTGCTTTAATTATTGGTGATAGGCAATATCACCATCAGTTGAGAAAGAAGATCACAGAAGGGAAGAAACAGGAAAAGGATGTGCAAGAAGAAGTGGAGTTGCCTCTCCAATTATGTCAAGATGAAAGAGAACTCCATCAAAAAGAGTTCCTCAGTGATGGTGCTTTAATCAAGACTGATGATTTCAAAAAATTCTTGATATGGAAAAAGCAATAGGAAGTAGGGGTACAGTTGCAGTTGACAAGGGAAGATACTGTGAAAAGTGAAGATCTACAAGCTTTGGCAGGTTATGATCCATAAAATGATACTATAACACCTGAGGAGGCTAGACAATTAGTCAAGTCTAGCAGAATGTTGCTTGTGCCTGGGTGGGATTTGGCCTCTTCTTTTATAATTGATCAAATCATAAAGCAACCAAATGCCAACTTGTCTTCTAGGACACAAATTGGGGAGATGATAAGGGGATGTGGATATGATCCAAGATCCAAGACACTAGCCCTGTGGTCTCTGGAACCAAGGACACAAAAACAATCCTTGGTTAGTGTTGAAGAAAAGATGGTGTAATGTCCCCATCTTTTTAGCCTCTCAATGGAGTTCTTAGCCTTTCATTCCTTGAAGGCTAAGTGGAGAATTAAGGAGAAATAATTAAATTAATTTCTTATAAAGTCATTAAATAATTTAAAAATTAAAAGGTGACTTTATATTTAATTAATTTAATTAAATAGTGACTAAAATAAATATTAAATCATAAGTCACTAAAATAATATTATATGGGAAAAAGGGAATCTTCTAGAAGCATAATTAATTATTGTTGGAAAGGAGGAAGCTTCTAGAAAAGTGCAATAAAATAATATTTTATGTTCTTCTAGAAGGGATGAAGGAATAGAATAAATAGAGGAGAGAGCCTCATTGTAGGGCATCCAATTTTGATAATGATATTTGCTTGTGCACTTGTGGAGCCAAGGGTTTCTGCAGACTTTGTCTTTGGGAATGAAAACTCCCATTGATAGCATAACTGAGGTGGTGAAAGATCCTTCGAAGGGTTGCAGTTATTGGAGGAGATAACTCAGTCTTCTCATTGTGCCAAATCTTGTGGCCTAGGGCCAAATTTGTGCAGAAATGATTTGAGGAATAATTCTGATACAAATTTCAATCATATTGTAGCAGTGCTGGGGTCCCATGATTTTTAAGGCTGAAGGTGACATGAACAGTAGTCGTGAACAGTGACGCTACAGTGATGCTACAGTGACGCTACAGTAATTTTGATTTATTTTCTAGCTTTGAGAAGGTAGTTTGGGCTAAGAAGAAACTCCCTTCAATAGTTATTGATTGTATCTTCATCTTCAACATCAAGTGCTTCCATATAATCAGGTTCCTCTTATAATTTTTAGATGTTTACATTGGTATATCAAGTGTATTTAGGTGCTGTTGTAGACGATCTTTCATATCAGATTTAGCATTATACTTGAATATCTATTGTAAGCCAAAAATACTTGGCATTCCATTGTATTTAGAGATTTTAAGGAGCTGAAGTTTGAATTTCAGATTGATTACATTATTCCTAGTTTTTATGTTTGCATGCCAATTGTATGACGAAATGTCACTTGGCTGTAAGTGTTGATTTGCATTGAA
>MU227058.1:3930845-3965807 GCA_018584345.1 Thuja plicata
AATACACCAGCATCAATCTTCCTGTTTTGTGTGGACCCTGGCAGCAGCTGCAGAAATTCATCTAAAAAACTAGGTTTTCCCTTGGGATCGTCTCCACTGCCTCCACTGGTTGAAGCCATGCTCATAGCAGTACTCATATTTGTTAGCTCTTAGAATCTCAGATTAGACAATATTGAAACAAATCTAAGACCAACTCTCTGTATCTCTCAGAAAATTCAATCACTTTGAGAACACTGCTACAGCCCTGAATATCACCTTTTGCTTCAAAATAAATTTGCTCTGAAAACTCAAAATACGGTGAACATGAATGAATGCACACTCCCCTGTTTATAGCCGTAAGATTCAGAGTACATGGCTCAAAGTTCAGGAATGTCAATTCTGTAATTAATTTCATGTGCCATGAGACGTTCAAAAACCTAGCCGTAGTTTCTCGAGGTGAGAGGAAATTGAATTTAAATCTTTTAAAATTTTGGCGCCATCATCAAACGGTTAAGACAGCTGACATGGCACTTTGCGATTCGCCTTCTGTCATACATCTCAGCTACCTTTTGTACACAGTAATCAAAAATCCTCATATCTGATTGGCCGCCGGCTTGATTTCCTCTGTCACATCCTCAACTTGGCGCCGCTTTACAGATTCTGTTATCAGGCGACCTTGCGACCTCATAAAGTCTCTTTGTCGCGAGCACATTCTCTTAACCATGGTCTGATCATCAGATTTTGTGACAACGGCCTTTCTTTACCTCAGCTTAACCCAAGTTTTCTAGCGATCAGGCGACTGTGACAAAATCTTAGTCGCTGGGAGTTAACTTTAACTCATCATTTATCTCCAGACTCCGCGACAAGCCTCTTACCTTTTAACATGATCTCTTTGGTCGCTTAGTCGGGAGATCCACATAACTTAAACCTTTATTGAAAGCACGTGCCCTTTTCTATTTTAGTGACCTCGCGACATACCTTAATCGCTTAGTCGGGGGTACCTTTTACCTGGGGCACTTTTATCATTAGACAACGCGACCACCGTTAGATCCTTTCATCTGTTCATCGAACGGCTGTCTTTTGATCACTTTACATTTTCACATACCCTTAAAATATCACGAGACTTCACGACTGAGGGTATAATGACTTAAGTCTCCTTATCACTTGATCCATTTATTTCATCAGGTGACCACACGACAACCAATAGCATTCTGAGAGATGTCATCTAGTACTTCGTCCACTTTATGCCTTTTGGGAAATCTGACTTATCTTTCTGTTCTGGCGACATCCCGACTGAGGGAAATCACATAACATATAATAGTTAGTCGCATGGTCGTGACTGTTATTTCTTAACTGTCTTTTTATCACCAAACCACGCGACTGAAGGTTAACCTTAACTATTTGACTGTTCTGATCCAGCGATCACGCGACATGAAGAAAGGCGCAAGGTCGGAAAACATTTCGTTGACTTGCCTTTTCTTCATGCGATCACCCGACTGAGGGTGGCTCCCGTTCATTCTTAAAGATTCATAACACAATATCAGGTGACAACCCGACCAAAGGAAGATCGCTAAGTCTCGATACACTTAAAGAATATTCTATTTTTTCACGAGACTAAGCGACACAAGGCAAAATCAAAGTCGGGAGATCATTTGGCATATTTGTTTTGATTAACGCGATCAAGTGACCTGACTTAACTTGTTATATAGCACATGCCTTAAGTGACTTGAAAAAGGTAATGAAGGAAAAGAAAGACATGGCTAAGGGTTTAAAATGCATCGTTTAACATTAGGCCTTAGGGTTTTTGCAGGGTTTTAACAAGATTTTGACAAGGAATAGGCATAAAAACCTGCAAATTTTCAGAGAACAAGGCAAGGAACAGGGAAAAATAGCAAAACACGAAATACAACCAACAGCAGGCAAGGATGATTAGTCTCTTGGCTTGCTTCCACTTGAGGCCTATACTTCTGCGGCACTTGGTGATGCTATTGAGTTGGTACGACAAAATGACAGATGGTTTGAGCAAATGTTGCAGGATTTGTTTGGTGATGGCAGGGACATTATGTAGTTCTTCTTGTGGGATCTAGGTGGTGAATTGCTTGAGGACAAGCAATTTCAAGAGGGGCAGATTGTCATGTCCCCATCTTTTTAGCCTCCCAATGGAGTTCTTAGCCTTTCATTCCTTGAAGGCTAAGTGGAGAAATAAGGAGAAATAATTAAATTAATTTCTTATAAAGTCATTAAATAATTTAAAAATTAAAAGGTGACTTTATATTTAATTAATTTAATTAAATAGTGACTAAAATAAATATTAAATCATAAGTCACTAAAATAATATTATATGGGAAAAAGGGAATCTTCTAGAAGCACAATTAATTATTGTTGGAAAGGAGGAAGCTTCTAGAAAAGTGCAATAAAATAATATTTTATGTTCTTCTAGAAGGGATGAAGGAATAGAATAAATAGAGGAGAACCTCATTGTAGGGCATCCAATTTTGATAATGATATTTGCTTGTGCACTTGTGGAGCCAAGGGTTTCTACAAACTTTGTCTTTGGGAACAAAAACTCCCATTGATAGCATAACTGAGGTGGTGAAAGATCCTCCGAAGGGTTGCAGTTATTGGAGGAGATAACTCAGTCTTCTCATTGTGCCAAATCTTGTGGCCTAGGGCCAAATTTGTGCGGAAACAATTTGAGGAATAATTCTGATACAAATTTCAATCATATTGCAGCAGTGCTGGGGTCCCACGATTTTTAAGGCTGAAGGTGACATGAACAGTAGTCGTGAACAGTGATGCTACAGTGCCGCTACAGTGACGCTACAGTAATTTCAATTTATTTTCCAGCTTTGAGAAGGTAGTTTGGGCTAAGAAGAAACTCCCTTCAGTAGTTATTGATTGCATCTTCATCTTCAACATCAAGCACTTCCATATAATCAGGTTCCTCTTATAATTTTCAGATGTTTGCATTGGTATATCAAGTGTATTTAGGTGTTACTGTAGACGATCTTTCATATCAAATTTAGCATTATACTTGAATATCTATTGTAAGCCAAGAAGACTTGGCATTCCACTGTATTTAGATATTTTAAGGAGCTGAAGTTTGAATTTCAGATTGATTACATTATTCCTAGTTTTTATGTTTGCATGCCAATTGTATGACAAAATGTCACTTGGCTGTAAGTGTTGATTTGCATTGAATAGATGTCATATATTGCATCATAAAAATACAAAAGAATTGCATTTCATGTTAGATGTAGACTAAGTGGAAGAGAAGTTCATTTTTTTAGTCATCCAATGATCTTAAGTCATCTTCCTTATTCTGAGAATAAACTGGAATAATAATCAGTCATATATCCCTCTGTTGTACAAGTGTTTGACGAAATTTCTAAAATGCAAATATAGCAAGTTTCAATCAGATTTGGACAGGGATATTACAGATGGATGGGGATAAGATAATCTAGACAGTTTACAATACTGCTGACTTAGAGATATCCCAGGTAGTCACCCACTTTGCCCATCTTAATCAAGCAAAAATAGAACAACTCTTTGCAAGGTATGAAAAACTATTTGATGAGTCTATTGTTGTGATCAAGGATAAAGAAAGATGCTTGATTCAAATCAAGTCATTACAGGGACAAGTGGAGGTATTAAATAATAAATTAGAAGAGGCTCCCAAAGCTCTACCCACTCTAGCCAAGGAAGTTGTGTCTGTTCAAATAGAGACTACTGAAGACTTCCCACAAGAAACAAAGTAGCTAGGCCTAGATCAGAATAAAGTGGCTTTTGATTCCTTATTGAATATCTTGCAGCACAGGGTGAACATCTTGAAGGGAAAGGGTTGACCTGGTGCACAAGGCCTATAGCAAGTTACTTGGATTAGAAATAGAGGTAAAGGGCCATAGAGCCACTTTGGATGCATATTTTGGCACATGGTCAAGAAGGGGGTCACTGTTTGAGAGACTAGAATCCCTGCAACCACATAGGATAGATTTCCCAGAGATAGTTTTCCAAGTGGGGGAAATGATTCAGCAGACTTGCACAACATTGTCATTCTTTAAGGGGAAGGCCATTCAAATTTAGTCAAGGGTCAATATATTTGGCCCAAATTTTAACAAGTTTATTCCTCCAGTCAAGGGAGAAGATGATATGATAAAGTCAGTTGAAGAATGGAGGAATGAATTTGATACTTTTCTGCCTAGTAAAGAGGCATTCCTAACATATGACATTTTCCTAGACATGGACAGATTCAACAAAGCCCTAGACGAAGCCTTCAAAGAAGAAATAGACTCTTTGAAGTTTGTTATTGATTTCAAGGATATAACTGATGCTAGATGGGAGAAGAAAATAAAGCAGTTATAGAGCTTACAAGGTTTCAATTGACCTTCAGAAGCTAAAGTTACACATTGGGATAATATCACCAAGTCAAAGAAAAAGAAACCAACAACTATTGACTTGGACGTGATAGATGAAGAGTAAAGTGGCACCTAGCACCTGATCAATGAGAACATGGAGGGTAATAATAAGCACGAATAGTGTAGGTTAGCCTGTATTGGTGGTCACTAGGTCTCATAATAACCTCAAGAGGTTACCCATAATATTTTTGGACAAAGATACCAACTGCCAAGGATTTGGAATCTTTCCAAATCAGCTACTCAAGTGTTTCTTCTCCACCATCTGAAGATGTAATTGTATAAATAACAAGTTGTAAGATATTGTAAAGGATGGTGAATTAACAACAGTGAGGCAGATTTTTGAACTTTGTCTAGTTTTTAAGAATTTTGTCTTTTTGAATGTATTGAAGCAGAGATATATTAATAAATCACAAATGGAAGTTCTTTTTTCACATTTATGATGTCTTCTTGTTTTATGTTTATGTTCTTGTATGTTTAATCTGTAAGGAATTTTAGATATACTAGTTACAAGGTAACTATGAGGTTATTTGTGAGTTTCTTTTGAGGAGGGAGTAAACCTTATAAATAGTTTTAGAGGGATAGATATTAGTGTGAGAATCTGATACATGGGTGTGGGAATGAGAAGGTGGTTTATAAGGCACTCCATCTAAGTTTCATGTGTGTTTCAATTAATTAATTTTTGTGAATGTATATCTCAATTGACTCTTTTCCCTCGATTAGGCACTGGAGATTTTTATTAGTAGTTCTCATCATCAAATTTAAATCGAAATAATCCTTTACATTTATATTATTAAGAACATGGATATGTTTATCAATTTTTTTGAAGAATACAATTCATTTTGTTGATTCCTTGGAGAGAGAATCAGTAGGTCATCCTGCCTGAGTCTAGAACTCGAATAGAAGAAGGATGAGAATCCTTATTTCATTTTTATTTTCCCTTGTCAAGTTCATGGTTTGGCTTGTTAAGCTTTGCATTAGATTGGTCATATTCATTTGCAAAATATTTATCATTTGTTGTAGTAAAAGACAAGAGGAAATCAGTGAAATCCTTGATCCATTGATAAGTTTTACTCAAAAGAAGTAACTTGTAGAAGGTACACATGCCTGAGTCTGTGGAGCTCAAAGAAGGAAGATAAATCCTCATCAATTAGACCTTTACTTGTCAGAATCAAAAGTTCAAAATCTGAGAGTCAAGGATAATTTCTATATTGATATTCTATAATAAAAATCTCTAACAAGAGGCTTGTTGGGAAATGGGTGCATTGGGTTGTGTTTGGGTGTTAGGTTGGGGTGGAAAAGCACTTTGGGATGGTACTAGTGGTTGGGCGTGGAATGTAGGACCTTGATTAAATAACGGTTGGTTGAAGGTTCCCATGGGTGGTATGCATGTGGTGAATTTTGATTTCTACTACTTTGGTGGAGGAGTGGGGAGAGGTAATGATGTTGTTGTGGAAGCGGTCCTGGCTTTTGCAACTAGTGGTTGTAAGACAATTGGTTGGGTAGAAATAGGCTAGGTAGCATTTGATTGGTTAATGGTAGGTTTTTTAATTTGGGTAGTGGTATGTTGGGTTGGTTGAGATGTTGGAGGTGGTAGAGGATTAGAAGATGGAGCTCCCATAATAGAGAAGGGGGTTGACTATGTTCTAGTGTGCACTATGGGTTGGGTGGTGGTCAGTTGGAGTAAATGAGGTATAACTAAAGAAATTTGGGATGTTCTTAGGCTCAGATCAGATATTTATTCCACTATGGGATGAAACATGTTGGTTGGGATATGTATGGGACGTGCTATATTAGGTGGCAAGAGTTCAGGTGGAATGGGAATACCCTCACGCCAAAATTTAGCAAGAATGGTAGTGTTATTGTGGCTGATGGTAGGGACCTCATCTGGATCAGCCCATACATGTTTGATTTGTACTTGGTGTCAGGGGTCAAAGGAGACAATGGCATTGTTAGGATCCATTGTTGGGTCGGACAAGCTAGTGGCAAGATTAGGATTCATATCCTTCTTCTTCTTGGAATGAGTTTTAGGTGGCATGAAATGAATGACCTAAAATATACAAAGGGTGAAGAATACAAATGGAACTAAGTCAATGCATCTAAGGATGATGATGATGTGAGACTTAGGATTTGATATGCAAATTTATGGAAGATACCTACGGATGACGGTGATGATGCAAATGAATGAGGATATTCTAAGGAATTAAGAGATGACTTGGTGTTAAAAAGGGCGTGAGATTATTTTCCTAATTTAGGCTCAAATGGATGTGATTTGACAACCTAAGACAAACATGTGGTCTTTCAAAAGATGGGATTCTCTATCGATGCAAACCAACCTTTGGATCAAGGTGATAAGGTTACAAGGACAAAATAAGCTACCCTAAACAGTGCTTAGTCAAGGAATAAAGCTAAGGGGTGATTTTGATAACATGTAGGCTCTAAGAAACTCATAAGGATGTGACACCAAATAAGTGATATTTTTTTTATTTTCTTTGGTTATTGACTTTGATATTGGATGAGGTTTGATTGATTGGATAGTGATACCTAAAGAGGATGACTAAGGATGATCCTAAAATAAAATAAGGAGGATGCAATATTTGGGATGAAGAAGAGTGAATGGACAAGTTTTTTATGTGTTGAATAGTCGCATCTCTCAAAGTTAACAAAGGCGTGGTTCAAATAATAATTGCCCATAAAATGTGAGACTTTGTTGTTGAAAAGGATCTTGTCTTATTTCTCATGTTCTTGGATTTCTTGTTGGACTGATTTCACAATATGTTGATGCTTTTTGGCCTCTTAATTGGTGATCTTCTACTCATTATATATATGGGGTAGTTGGAATTTCACTTTCTAATGTTCCCCGAATCGGACATGTCCCAGGAAGATGGATTCTATATGGTCAAACTCGATGGTTTTGCAAAAGTAATCACTATTTTATAACTAGGTATGACTGATTTGAGTTAGCTTGGTTGAATTTGTTCAATGGAAAGAACAAGTTTCAATCATGCATCAAAGGCATTGACTAGGCTAAGTATACCTTGATTAAAATGGGAAGATTGAATTTTTTTCAAACACACGTTCGAAGACAATCCAACAAGGGACAAAGAAACCTTGAAGGATAAAAGCAGTTATGACCAGTTTGATTGATAGGAAATTGTGGTAGCACAACATGTACGTTCAAGTGATTCCTAGAAGTCACCAATTTTTCATAATTCGAAGACACCCAAGAAATACCTACCTAAGGAAATTGGCTTAGCCTTGAAAACCTTTCCTCACAAACATAGGCACACATGCGAGAGCTAATTAGAATACGGTCATCACCAAGCACGCAATGGGTCAAGTCATGATGTTGTTTTAGCCGACTCCAAATGCTCAAGGTGGCACAAATGTGCGAGTATCTTGGGGAGGTTACTATCCCCCTTGCACAAATATTATCAATCTTTTAGAGGTGAATCAGGTAGATTTCTATTTTAGGGCTCTTAATAAGGGTTTCCATTCGAGTACATCATTTGTGTCTGTGCAAGTGCAATTGAGGTGTATAGCCCCATAAAGAACCTTAGTTATATGAGTAGTCGCATAATGTGATTGAGAACCTAAGGCCCTACTATGTGTTAGGCAAGATCAAAGTATAAGCTCAAATGGTACATGAATTCTGAGGCTTTAACCTCAAGAAGTAAATTTGATTAATGTTAGTTGGAGTGGTATGGCTTACACCTTGTTCTCATGTGGGTCGTTCCCAGGAGCTTTTTACCTCAACTGGCAGGCCCATCTAAGGATTAACTTGAAAAGCATGGATTGAAAATGAAAGGAGTCTATGTTTCTTATTTTCCCAAAAGGGGAAAAGAACATACACTCCTATCCAATGTTGTTTTCTCCCAAACACTCAAAACATGTAGTTAATTTCCAAAATATTACTTGCCTAAGACAAATAAAACATGTCTAGGTTTTGGATCTTCTCAAAAGGAAAGAGAGTATAATCCCCTAATTATTTATTTGAGTCACACAAGAAATCACCTAGTTGAGCTATGTTCCTAGATAAACACTAAGAAGCATGATCGTTTGGTTTATGTGAACTTAGGGAACATGCAAAACACAATGTGAGTAATTTCAAATGATGTTCTTTGACCAATAGGCTGCAAGGAGACTAGTTATTAGTTTTCCAAGTATCTTGGCCTTTGACAAGTGTTCCAAATCAATAAAAATCACCCAAAAAGAGTTGTTAGTAGTAACAAAGTTATGCAGACTGGGCGTAGACACTAATTAAAGGTGTATATATATGAATATTTTCATGAGAATAGTTTTCTATTATTATCAATTCAACTTTGAAATCTAATAATTAAACTAATTGAATTGAAACATGAACAATGAGCATCTCATGACTCTCTATCTAGGAAAGAGAACAGTATGCTCTCAGCTTAAACATCCATTAATAATAGTCCTAGGTCGAGAGATGATGATCTAAATGATGATATTAAGCCCAATTTATCTCAAATTAACCTATTTTCTCCAAGATTGATCAGTACTATACAAATTAAATCAATGTAAATGCTATGATGCTAATGTCAATTTCCTTTAGTAATGATTCTTTTCTCATGAATGTGTTTTCTTTTCTTTTCCTCTTGAAAATGGCTTATATTTAAAGGATTTCGCAAGGGTAGGGGGTAGAGTTGATTTTATCATGATTAGGATTGAGTTGAGTCAAGGGTTTCTAATGATGAGACAAGGTGAAAAAATGAGTGGTAAGGATAGCAAAGCCTAAATGAGTGGTGAGGATAGAAAAGTTTGGAGTGATCCATGTGCTTTCAATCCTTTCTTCTCATTGGCTATTTAATTTCTTGTCCGCTTTTGTTGAAAGAAAATATGATTTAATTAATTCACCCAATTTAATTAATTTAGCCATGTAAGGAGATTTTATGGGTTGCATTTGATTTATTTAATTGAACTATATAACTAATTGATTTAATCAATTACATAGTTTAATTAATCCCTTTTGGCTTAAATTTAATTAATTGATGGCTTTGTTAATTATTCCACTATGTTGACTCGATTTGACCCTTCTTGATCTTGGTTGACCATGTTGATTTTGGTTGACCCTATTGATTTTGGTTGACCAAATTAGGGTGTCTACAAATGCCCCTCTTTGAATCAATGTGTGAAGCGCATTAATTCAAAGAATGTCTGATATCTGAATCGGTTGATCTGATCTTAATGATACAACTAATGTTGATGAGAAACCTGATGTGATGCCCTGATGTGAAAACAATATGATAAAATGCCCCATTGATGATGATTTTGAATTTTTTCCTGCCCAAGATTTGATTGATAAAATTCACGTCCTGTAATATCTTGCCCCCTCAAAAATGAAAGAAAAATTGATGTCGAAAAATGTTTGAAAATGAAGGTGATAGCTCAATTGTGATTTCATTTTTGATAATCCAATATTTGAAAGATGCCTCATTGATTAATTTTCAACCTTTTGATTAAAAGGAAGGTCAAAAATGCTTTCTATTAGGTCAAAAAGGTATAAATGGTGGTAAAGATGTCATTTCACTATTCACTTTCACTTTTTACCCTCTTTTTGTTTTAAGTGATTAAAAGGATGATTACGATGGTTATGTCGATTCAAGAGCATATATTTGTGCAAGGGTGCCAATTTCAGTGTCCTGCATACTACATACCTCTAGTGAGTGCTCAAATCCTTCTTTGTTGAATAAATTGAAAATTTTACTGCTTTTTGTATGATGTTTACACGTTAATAATTAGGTTTTTTGAATTTTTTGCAAAGTAGCGCATAGTAAGATTTACATAACACATAGAATAGGATATAGTGTATCTGCATGATGAAATAATGCATAGGATAGTGTGAATTAGCACTTAGAAATGAAATCCCCAGTTATAGTTTTAATGTGTAGGAGTTTTAAAATAACGAGTGAGAAACCCTAAATCAAAATCCCAATTCTTCTAGCACATATGATGTGATGAAGTAGCACATACTAGAAAAACTAGCGTGTGCACATTGATGTTGCACTTGCAAGATATGAAATAACGCATAGTAAAAGTAAACTAATGCATGCACGATGTAGCGTGTTTGATGTTATGAAATGATGTGTGTACCAAAATGAAATGACGCATAGGATTAATTGATGATTGAATCCAGATTTGAATGTTGTCTGATTCGGCTAAGTGATTGATTATGCGATGTGGCAAGATGTGTTGAGATAAACAATTGTTTGTGATATTAGTTCCAACATTTTGATGAATGTTTATGATGTCAATCCTAATAGGTTGGTAGGATAACAAATTTTTTTTTCATTCTCATGATATAGAGTTAGGAAAAAAAATGATGTGTTCAGGATGAGCGATAGGATGATAAAATATCTTTGATTGACTTGTGATGATCTATTTACATGATGATACTAATATGATTCAAATTTATTGTAAAATAGGTTTGGTTTCAGAATTTATACATTCGTGGTTTACCTTCATGGAAATTAGACATGGTCGATCAGCTTTCTGCCGAGGAGCGACAGGTGATTGGATGCTATGAGTTGTCCTTTCTTCTAGAGATGCCTCAGTTCCATATGAACCTTTGACTACTCACTTCTATGGTGGAGCGATGGCACTTAGACCATAATACTTTTCACTTTTCATTGGGAGAGATTCCAATCACCCCCGAGGATGTATACAGATTATTTAGGATTTTGACTCAGGGTGATTTGGTCTATTACAATCAGGTATATGATAGCGCAACATGCAGATGTGTATTTGGTGATCCTATGATTGGTGATGAGATAATTCCTTGGGCATAGTTTTTCTCATTCCCTTTACTTCCTGCAATATTGGGTTCATTGATCAGTGGTTTCCTTCCTGATTGATGAGGTCATGGATTCACTATTGGGTGCGGTTGGATTCTAGAGGATATGATTGCAGATCCATGAATATTTGATTGGGGTTCATGTGTTTTAGCTCATTTATACCACTAGCTTCACCATGTAGTGTATTGATATGGTGTTGCACTTTCAGCGGGTGTAGTATTACTACAGTTCTGGACATGGGAGCATATTGATGTTATGAGACCCATTGCAACGAGACAAAGAGATTCTGGTTGGTTGTTTGGTTCTCTATATGAGGGTATGATTGTCCAACCTTGTCTAGGGAAGCAGTATTTTTGGCATCGTATGCTCAATGACATGGATCAGGTGGTATGGTGACCCTATCTTGGATATGAGACATGGAGAGAGGATGATATGGAGCTACCATATATGTTTGCACCCCGATGGATGATAGGACGGTCTCCTTTGATTATTGAGAGATTTTTCTTCTACATAGTGATGCGCTAGTATGGAAAGACACAGGATATCCCACAGGGATTGGATTTATATGCTTGAGTATAGGGAAAGAGATCCATGTGGGGTCCATGGGTGGGTATCATTATGTCTGTGATGAGATATATAGGATTGGCTACATGGCATGGGACATGATAGATCATATAGTGGATGCAAGGATATCATCATATTATACTTGGTGGTTTTCTTGATATAGATCTCCATGATTTATAGATCTAGGTGAGTCGATTCCTGACATAGATGATCAATCATATGATGACAGAGCCAGAGGTGGTAGTAGGTGGTGGACATGTGAGACAAAGAGTTTAGCAGAGAGGTGGACCTAGAGGTGGTGGGAGAGGTAGAGGTAGGATGAGGATGAGAGGTGGTGTCCAGGTATAGATGCAAGGTGGTCAAGTACGGATGAGGGGTGGTGGGATTGGTGGTAGGGCTCCTCATATTCCATTAATAGTTTGGGGTCAATGATGACAGAGAGTATCTAGACAGGTTCGGCTAGTGCAAACTAGATAGGTTCCCTTGATTCTGATAGCACCACAGATTCCAGTAGCACCATAGGTTCTAGTAGCACCATAGGCTTCAGTAGCACCATAGCCTCCAGTAGCACCATAGGCTATGGATATTCTTAATTAATATGTCAGGTCTCTTCAGGCTGGGATGATAGCTATGAGTACCTGGATGGATTAGTTTACTACCATGATGCAGAGTTTTATGGCTATGATGACATAGAGGCCTAGTATAGCTATGAATGGTGAGGTACCTCAAATAGATCTAGGTAGTTCAACTGGGAGAGGGATAGATGGATAGATGGCACAAATGGGACATGTGGTATAGATGGTGCCCCTAGTTGAGATCATGAGCCTCACTCTTGTTATATGATGTACCATTATGTATTTTTATCAAGAGTTGATGTATAATTTGGTTGATGTATCTTGATATACATTTGATAGACATTTTATGATCATTTTGATGATAGATACTCTTAATCTTGATTCCATGTTCTCTTTATGATATCATTATATGTGGGATTTCTAGTTTTTGATGATATATGGATGCACTTCTACATGATTTTTATTATGCATTTACTTTTATATGTTGTGGATGAGTTGTCTTACATATTACATAATATAGATGGATGCAAAATGTATGATAATGTCATTTATTTTAATGCTCTTAATGATTATGTAAATGTATGAAATGAAACTAAATGATGAATGCATTGTACTTTACTTTTTGTATTTTTTTAATGCAATATGAGTTGATGGAATTTAATTTTGACATGTATAAATGCACTTTAATGGATGAAATGATTTGATCAATGATTAATGTTTTTTGATACTAATGAATAATGAATGATGATTAATGAATAATGCTTAATAATTAATGCTTTGATGATGTTTTTGATGAAAAATCTCACATACTTGATTCAAAAAAAACTTTGATGATGTCAACCTTTGATGAATTTACTCCCTACCCCAAGAAATCCTTTTATGTAATTAATTTATATGAATGCAACTAACTATCACTTTTTTGCAAAGAATGCATGGATTAATTTTGATCATTGATCTTTTGGTACCTCTAGCACGTACAATCATCGTTGGTTGGATTACCAAATCATGATGATATGAATACTTCTATTTTCGGAGTTCAAACCTTTGAAATTGGTACAAACCTCACTAGTTGGAGTTCCAAACTATGGGACTATGAATACCATTTTCATCAGATTCAATATTGCAAATGGATGTTGGAATTAAGATATGGAAGATCTAAATGACCAAGGTATCCTTTTGTGTAAATAGACAGAGATTGAATCCCCTCCATATGCAAATGTCCTTGATGATTCTTTAATGATCATGTCTTTAGAAAAAGTTTCATATTTCCATGAATAAATCTTAAAAATAGTCACACAAAAATCATGAAAAAAATATCATGCTTTCATCCTTGCTAATCTAGTCAAAACATCATGGATTAGCTAGAAAGACATGACTCAAGAAAAAAATCCTATTAAACTTAAGTGCTACTACTGTGTCCATATTTCAAAAAGAACTTCATCCATTTCGATCCCTTGGTTTATATTTTAATCTTGATAATAATAAGTCAATGAAGGTCAAGGATTAAGTTTGTGACAAGAGATAATGAATCGAAGGCCAAAGATCAAGTTCTCAGGTTTGATGCATTGATTCGTGTGAATTGGTGCCTGGTTGATGAAATCCATTGTTTTGGATTAATGCCCTCAATTGAATAAGAAATGTGTTGGTCTTGGAAAAATAATATCCAAGGTATGAACAAAACTTGGTATGTACAAAATGTTGATCAGAGATTTTATTATGACTATGTACAAATGACGGATGCAATGGTTTATACAATGTTGATGGAAAAATGCAAATGCGACCATGCAACTATGAAAGACTTTAAGGGTCAAATGAAGCCTTTTTACCAGGTTTTCACCATTTGAATTTATTTCTCTTTTTCTCCTTTTTTCTCTTTGTTGCTACCAAGGCACCTATTGCTAGGTTTTCACCAAGGCACTTTTTCAATTTTTGCTTTTTTTTTTTTTTTTAAAAATTACCAAGGTGCCCGTTTGCCAAGTTTTCACCAAGATTAAAAAAATTTCCAAGATCCATATTTGAATATTCTTGCTTTTATTCATGCTCAATTTTCCACTTTTTTCTTGCTTTTCTCAAAACTATTTCCACTATTTTTGGATTTCTTCAGGATCTTTTTGCACTGGTTTTGGATTTTTCTCTTTTCATTGTTTTTGAATTTTTCTTAGGATCTATTTTCACTATACAAAGAATGATGCTTTCTTCATCTGATACTCTTTCAACCTATACACTTTCATCTGATTAGGTATAAAACCTTTTCAACTGAATGTTATTGATAGGTTCTTGTAACTCATCTCCGTCAAAATCAACCAACTTATACTTCCATGTGCCAAAGGAAGAAGTGATGATAAAAGGCCCTAACCAGTTTTCTTCCCATTTACCTTTATTTTCTCTTTCTACCTGATTTTTAGGATTTTCTTGTTAGAATAACTGAGAGGGGGGTGAATCAGTGGCCTCAAAAATTAATCCAATAAACCAACCAAAACTTTATATCTCAAATATAAACCTTTATTTATCTTCATTCCTAAAAGATGTATTCCTTTAAATAATCTTATCAAATAACTACTGCTCAGAGTACACTATTAATCCTTATTATTAAGATTTACTGAATAGTAGTCTAGCCTTTATCGAAATACAGTAAATAACTTAGTGTTTACCGATCAATCTTGTTTTAGTAATGTGTAAAGCAAAACATCAAAGAAATGAACCATATACACATTTGACACATGGATTTTTAACGTGGAAACCCTGTTAAGGGAAAAACCACTTGGGACCGGTAACCAAAAATTTTCACTCTTCTAAAGTGAGCTCGGTGAAGAGCCAACCCTGTTAAAGGTTACAAACACACTGTTAAGTGTGGCCTTGTTAGAGGATTTAATATAATAGTTTGTCACTTGATATATGGCATTTCACTATGCTATATTAATGAGAAACTTTTTTATACTCCTTGGGATGTATCTCAATATATAAAGGATAGTTAAATCCCACTCTTTTAAGAGATTTTCTAAATCAATGGTTAAACTAAAACAGTATATGATATGTTCATAAATACAACTTAAGCTTGCAGATGTTTAGATCTTTTGTAAGCTCATAATACCTTTCTAATCAATGTTTCCTTTCTATTCCTTTACTCCACTTCTTTATGCTTGGTAGTGATGTTGCTTCTCTATTGCTCGATGTCCGCAGAAATCTTTAGCTCTGTTCTCCAACTTGTTTGATCAGGACTGTATGAAGTCTTCTTATCTCCACCATTATTTTCTTCACCATCCTCTATTCTTCCCCCTTTTTATTCATAATTAATTATCTCGTCTCTCTTATAGACACATTTTCACCGTTTCTAGGTCTTTGTCTTTCTTGTTCTTGACGTGATCCACAAATCTAGTCATTCTTACTTTAAAGCTTGATTTAGTTTTATCCCACAAATTTCTCCTTGAAAACTTGAATAAAACTAGCTTTAATCTCTAGCTTATCTATAGCTTTTAACTGGTCGATGAAAACAATGTAAACAATCAGTTAACTCTATATTTAGCTCCTGCTAGCTAAGTCTTTTTTCATTTCTGAACTTTAGTTCTTATTAGTGTTTAACTCCTTGTTTGCTCGGTCTTGACTTCAGTTTTCCTCAGGCATCTCTGTCCATCAAGGTTTTCTATCTGTCAAGAAACACTTTAAAATTTAGTTCTTCTTGGGTATCACTATGACTTTTCTCTCAGGGTTCTCTATCTATCGGTGTTTGTTGTCACTTGGTGTATACTAAACTTTTATGCATTACTGATAACATAACCTTTATCTCTTTGGTTCTTTAAAGTCTTTGACACTGTGTATATAACCAATCAGATTACATCAAGTATACATCAATGAAAATACAATACATTAACTAATTTAATGTCTTTCATTAACTTTTTGCAGCTCGGTGATCATCATCTTAACATCTTCAAACATTCAATCAGTTATAGTTCATCAATCTCTCCCTTTGGCATTGATGGAAACACACTACATAATAATAATACATTATGAAATATATCAGTTGTAGTTCATTAATCTACCAAACTTATTATTCTATGACCAATACAAATGTTTGGCTCTTGGTAAACTCTTCTAGATTAGATTTGTTTCTTGTAGAGTACTCTCTTTAATCTTCATTCCCTTCACTGGATAGATGTAGAAACTTCTGAATCTATCTCTCCCTTTGTTGTAGAATCTTCTCTCCCTTAGATGGATGTTTCTTTGAATCTTTCTATGATGTTTTCTCTCCCTTTGACTGTTCCTCTCCTTGATGGATATCTCTTTTTTTATCTTTGACAACAATAGATTATACTCTCTCCCTTTGACTCATCTCTCCCTTTTGATGATTATGATGGATATTTTATATGGATATATAATCTCTCAATTCATCTGTATATGTAATCTCTCAAGTTATCTCTCTCTTTGACAACAATGCCAAACTCTTTTCACTTTTATATAATATATTCCTTGAATTTCCTTTCCATCAACAATTTAGCTCTATAGTAGCCAACAGTTTTATCTAGTTTTTGGTTCAGATAAGTACCTTTCTATGTATTGATAAATATTTGTAGTCCATCTCTTTTCTTGTATCAACATGAATGATCTTTTGATTGTGTGTAGGTTGATACAGCCACCTAGTCAGCTTAGTGACCAATAGACAAGGGTTAGACCCCTAGTCTCTTTCTCAGGTACTCAAATGTATCTTTAGGCAACAAATTTGTGAATATGTCTGCTAATTGTTCCTTGGATTGAACATATTAGTATCACTTGTTTATCTTGAACTTGTTCTCTTAAGTAATGATACTTTATAGCAATATGCTTAGTCTTAGCATGCATGACTGGGTTCTTTGATATGTTTATTGCACTAGTATTGTCACAATAGATAATCACTGGTTTAATAATTTTTATATTCATACCTTCTAGTAATTGTTTGAACCATGAAATATTAGAGAAATTTGCAGTAGTAGCCACATATTCTGCCTCTGCAGTAGATTGTGAGATGCATCCTTTCTTCTTACTTATCCATGTGACAAGTCTGTCACCCATAAAGAATGCTCCTCCTATTGTTCTCTTTCTGTCATCTAAGTTTCCAGCCCAATAAACATCTATATAGAATTGAAGCTCAAATTTTCCTTCTCTTTTATACCATAAGCCATAGTCTTCAGTATTCTTTAGATATCTTAGAATTCTTTTGACAGCAGTCATGTGTGATTCCTTGGGGTTAGCAGAGAATCTTGCAACTATTCCAACTGCATGTGCTATATCTATTTTACTATGAACAAAATAAATGAGTTTGCCAATTATAGATCTATATAGGGTCTGATTTACCTCAGTTGGCTTGTCTTCCTTTTCATCTTGCATTCGGTTTCCATAGGTGTTCCAACTAGTTTGGAATCTTCCATCTTGAATATCTCCAACACTTCCTTGATGTATTTGGATTGTGTGATGTATATGCTTGCATCCTGTTGAAGAATTTTTAGACCAAGAAATAATTTGATCTCCCCAAACATTGACATCTCAAACTCTTTTCTCATTTCATTAGCAAATGATTTGCATAACATATCATTACCACTAAATATGATATCATCAACAAATATTTCAGCAATCAAAATGTTATCATCAATATCTTCTTTTAAATACAGATTGTTATTTTCACTTGTTCTTACAAATCCAATACTTATGAGATAGGAGTGAAGTCGTTCATACCATTCTCTAGGTGCTTGTTTCAATCCATACAAGGATTTGTATAATCTACAAATCATGTTTCTCTTGTTAGGATCAACAAACCCTTCTGGTTGTTCAATGTATACCTCTTCTTCTAGTATTCTATTTATGAATGCAAATTTGACATCCATTTGGTATACCTTGAATCCTTTGAATACAGCATAAGCAACTAGAATTCTAACTCCTTCTAGTCTAGCAATGGGTGCAAATTTTTCTCCATAGTCAATACCTTCTTCTTGTGCATACCCCTTGTATATTAATCTTGCTTTGTTCCTTGTGACTTCTCCATTCTCATTCAGCTTGTTTCTGAATATATATTTGGTACCAATGACATTTTTGTCATCTAGTCTAGGTACTAATGTCCATGTTCTATTCTTCTCAATCTTTTCTATCTCTTCATTCATAGCACTGACCCATTCTTGATTTTTAAGTGTAGTATTAATAGTTTTAGGCTCAAAATCACAAATGAAACATCTAGTGTTCAGTGACTTACTTCTTGTTCTCATTCCAGCCTTCTTCTCTCCTATGATCTAGTTATGTGGATGGTGTCTTCTAACATACTTGAAAAGTACCAGTTCATCTCTTTTTTCATCATTTTGATCATCATCTTGACCTTCATTCTGATCTCCATCGCTCGAGACATCATCCTATGTAATTTCCTAGTTTTTAGTGTTTGCAACCTAATGCTCGAGTGCATTGCTCTGTCGATAGGGAGCGATACACTATTGCTCGAGAAGAGTGTCAGGTTCTTCACTATATACAAAGTTGTTGTATTCTTCCAGTTCTTTTATGCTTTCCTTATCATTTTTCTCTGCAAATTCATCTACTCTAACATTTTCACTTTCAATTATTTTGTTAGAGGATTTGTTAAGACATTTATAAGCCTTTATTTTGGTAGAATACCCTAAAAATATTCCTTCTTCACCTTTGGATTCAAGCTTTCCACTTCTATCATCTTTCAAAATATAACATTGACTTCCAAAAATTCTAAAGTAATTTACATTGGGTGTGTATCCATACCATAGCTCATAAGGTGTCTTATTTGTGTCTTTCTTCAATTGAACTCTGTCCAATGTGTAGACAGGACTACTGACAGATTCCCTCCAGAATTTTTGAGTGATTCCTTTATCAATCATTAGTGTTCTGGCACAATCAACAATGGATATGTTCCTTCTTTCAGCAATCCCATTTTACTATGGTGTTCTTGGTGCAGAAACTTGTCTTTGAATTCCATGCTCATTTTAAAAGTTAGCGAATTCATCATAAATAAATTCTCCTCCTCTATCTGATCTTAAGCCTTTTAGTTCCTTACAACTTTGTTTTTTCTACAATAGCTTTATACCATTTAAACATCTTGAATGCTTCTAATTTCTCTTTTAAGAACATAACTGTCATCATTCTAGAATAATCATCAACAAAGAGAATAAATTATCTATCACCACAGTAACTCTTTGTTCTCAGTGGTCCACATAGATCAGTATGGAATAATTCTAGAATGGCATTAGATGTGTAGGTTTTTCTCTTGAAACTAGACTTTGTCATTTTACCTTTTTGACAATTCTTACACATGACATGGTCGGGCTTTGACATGCTCAGTAAGTCTCTTACATTCCTTTTGTTGCTTACCTTAATCATGTTGTCAAAATTTACATGACATAACCTTTTATGGCACAACCATATGTGTTTTTTCTAGGCATTAAACAAGTGGTGTTAATATCATCAAGATAGAATAGGTTACCTTTTTTTTGTTCACCAGTTCCAATCAACCTTCCTGATTCATTAAAGATCTTTACCTTTTTGTTCTCAAATGCAACTTGGTGACCTATGTTATTCAGCTGTGAAACACTCAATAGATTATAATTAATTCCTTTTACCCAGTATGCATTTTCACATCTGATCAGATTATTCAACATTATGGTTCATTTACCTTCAACCGGACAAGGTGAGTCATTACCCATTCTTACTGATCCACCATTATAATAATCAAAAGTTTCAAAATTTTCCTTATCTCCAATCATGTGCTGAGTACAACCACTATTAGTAATCCAGAAATCATTTTTACTAACCTTAGATATGAGTGCAGTCTCAACATACCTTTCCTCTTCATCTGAATCATCGTTCATAGAAACAAATACCACCTCAATATCTTCATCAGATTCAGTGTCAGTATTCTCAGCTAGGTAAAAAGTTTTCTTCCCTTTTTCCTTGTAGTCTTAGTTGTCTCTTCTGTTAGATTTTCAGTTGCTTCAGTAATCTCTGTCATCACCTCTGTCAAACTTATTTTCATATGATCTGTCACTATTTTTGTCTTCTTTTCTTTTGTTAAGACATCTAGCAGCAAAGTGTCCAATCTCTTTACAATTAAAAGATACCAATGGTAATTTACCTTTGTATCTACCTTTGCCTCTCTACAATCTTCTAGCCATTAGAACTTCAATTTCATCAAGTTCTTGGTCATCACTATCACTTTCACTATCATTTCTCATAGTGTGTTTATGACTTGATTTACTTATCTTTAGAGAATATTTGAATGCAGACTCAATAAATGGTAAGACACTATTGTCAAAGTTATTCATCTCAAATAAAATAAGTCTACCAATCAAACTATCTAGAGTAATATTGTTATTTTCTAATCCTCTCATTTCTTGTATAGAAGATACTCTAATAGCATAAACAGGCAGTAAGGTTCTTAGGATTTTACTTACCATTGTTTCTTCTTCAAGTACACCTCCAACTCCTCAAATAGCATTGACTACCTCTTTGATTCTGCAACTATACTGAGTGATATTTTCTCCTTCTTTCATTCTTAGATCATCAAACCTTCCTCTTAGGCTTTCTGCCTTAGCTCTTAAAACATTTTCATCTCCTCCATGTACTAGCTTGAATTTGTTCCACATTTTCTTTTCAGTGGTGTAAGTTTTGACATCTTAAAATTCAAAATCAGAGAGTGAGGAAGCAAGTTCTATCATCATAGAATTGTGTTCATTCTTTTCTCTCAATTGATCAAGTGTGTGGGTTCCTGTAGGTAACACATATTCAATATCCAAGTATTGAGTAACATCATTTCCAATACCTGATAGGTGGAGTCTTATCCTACTTTTCCATGATGCAAAGTTCTCTTTGTTCAACTTAGGCACATCCCTTTTCTCATCTTGTGATCTTTATCTTAGGTCATTAAACCTTCCTTTCTAAAAACACAAGCTCTAATACCAATTTTTAGAATAACTGAGATGGGGGGTGAATCAGCGGCCTCAAAAATTAATCCAATAAACCAACCAAAACTTTATATCTCAAATATAAACCTATAGTTATCTTCATTCCTAAAAGATGTATGCCTTTAAATAATCTTATCAAATAACTACTGCTTGGAGTATACTGTTAATCTTTATTCTTAAGCTTTACCGAATAGCAGTCTAGCCTTTACCCAAATATAGTAAATAACTTAGTGTTTACCGATCAATCCTGTTTTAGTAATGTGTAAAGAAAAACATCAAAGAAATAAACCATATACACATTTGACATATGAATTTTTAATGTGGAAACCCTGTTAAGGGAAAAAACCACTTGGGATCGGTAACCCAAAATTTTCACTCTTCTGAAGTGAACTCAGTGAAGAGCCAACCCTGTTAAAGGTTACAAACACACTGTTAAGTGCGACCTTGTTAGAGGATTTAATATAATAGTTTGTCACTTTATATATGGAATTTTACTATGCTATCTTCATGAGAAACTTTTTGATACTCCTTGGGATGTATCTCAATATATAAAGGATAGTTAAATCCCACTCTGTTAAGAGATTTTCTGAATCAATGGTTAAACTGAAATAGTATATGATATGTTCATAAATACAACTTAATCTTGCAGCTGTTCAGATCTATTGTAAGCTCATAATACCTTTCTAATCAATATTTCCTTTATGTTCCTTTTCTCCACTTCTTTATGCTCAGTGATGTTTTTTCTTCTCTGTTTCTCGGTGTCCGCATAAGTCTTTAGATCTGTTCTCTAGCTTGTTTGATCAGGACTGTATGAAGTCTTCTTTTCTTCACCAATATTTTCTTCATCATCCTCTAATCTTCCCCCTTTTATTCATAATGAATTATCGTGTCTCTCTTATAGACATGTTTTCACCATTTCTAGGTCTTTTTCTTTCTTGTTCTTGACGTGATCCGTAAATCTTGCCATTCTTTCTTTAAAGCTTGCTTTAGTTTTATCTCGCAGATTTCTCCTTGACAACTGGAACAAAACTAGCTTTATTCTCTAGCTTATCTGTAGCTTTTATTTGGTTGATGAAAACAATGTAATCAATCAGTTAAATCTATTTTTAGCTCCTGGCAGCTAAGTCTTTTGTCATTTCTGAACTTTAGTTCTTATCGGTGTTTAACTCCTTGTTTTCTCGGTCTTGACTTCAGTTTTCCTTGGGCATCTTTGTCCGTCAGGGTTGTCTATCTATTGGGAAACACTGTGACATTCAATTCTACTCAGGTATCACTTACGTTATGCTCGGTAATGCTTTCTTGGGTATCACTGTGACTTTTCTCTCAGGGTTCTCTATCTGTCGGTGTTTGTTGTCACTTGGTGTATACTAAACTTTTATGCATTATTGATAACATAACCCTTATCTCTCTAGTTCTTTGAAGCCTTTGACACTATGTATATAACCAATCAGATTATATCAAGTTGACATCAATGAAAATACAATAAATTAACTGATTTAATGTCTTGCATTAACTTTCTACAGCTCGATGATCATCATCTTAACATCTTCAAACATTCAATCAATTATAGTTCATCATTTCTCTCAACACTAAATCACCAATTTGAAACACTCTAGGTTATCTTTTGGTTATAACTCCTTGATATTTTGTTTTGATAAACCTTAAGGTGTTCATATCCTTGTGTTTGATGTTCCTCTAATACCTCAAGTTGTTTAAGTCTTGCAATCCTATAATCCTCATATGTTATCAAACCTTGTAAGGAGACTCTCAAGGATGGAATCTTGACCTCTAAAGGTAATACAACCTCTACTCCATAGCCCGCTGAAAATGGTTTTGACCCTGTTGATATTTTGATACTTGTCCTATATGCCCACAATTTTGAGTTTAATTGCACATTCCAATTCCTTCGTGAGTTATCAACTGATCTCTTCAAAATCTTGAGAATGTTTTTTTTGCTTCTGCTTGACCATTCCCTTGAGGATAATAGACTGAAGATGAATGAAGTATAATATGAAAATTTTCCCGTAGCTCATCCAAATCTTTGTTTTTGAATTATTTTCCATTATTAGTTATTATAGCATGAGGAATTTCACTACAAATGATGTGATTTAGGATAAATATGGAAATTTGTTTACCCATTGTAGTTGTCAAAGGCACAACTTCTACCCATTTTGTGAAGTACTCTTTTCTAGTTATAATATACTTGTGACCATTGGATGAAGGTGGATAAATCACCCCTATTTAATCAAACCCCCACTGATAACAGGGCCAAGGTATGGTCATCAGGTGTAGCTCTTGTGCAGGCACATGAATCATGTCCCCATTGTATGTGTCAATTTGGGTTTTCATTCCTGCATCTGCAAACACATGCACTTCAATGAGTCTTTAAGTGGTTAGCAGGTTAGAAAATATAAAATCAAAATGCTGAAATGATTGAGGTTAACCGACATCGTCTCATTTCCTTCTAGTAGGTAGGAGTATAGACTTTGTCCTCTGGTCATCGCAAAGTCCAGTGACTACACTAGATCCTAAACGAAGGATTTAAAATCTAAAGCTAAATAATCTAAATGATTATGCAAATGGACTTTGTGGTAAATCCAAGCTAAGTAGAGATTCATTTTAAGCACCAAATGAAAAGTGAAAGATTCATTTTAATAAATACCAAATTCAAATGTGCTCTAAATTATGAGTTTGCATGCTTTAACAAAAGTAAACTAACAATTAATAAAGCTAAACAAGTTGAAAGCTAAGAATGCAAGAAAGCTAGAATAAAAATTGAATAACAATGATAGCAGAAGTTAGGATCCTTTGTGAAGGAAATGAGCTTCTCTTTTATAGAAAATCTTTGTCGAATCAACGGTCGAGATTAAAGGAAATGAGTGCCTCAGATTCGATTTGAGGAAGCACAATCCATGTGCAAAGAATGTGATTGGTCCAGAGAGTCAGTTGACTGAAATGACTGATCACTCTTTTTGGAAACTTCCAAAATCATTTTTAGTCAACAACTTTGTTTCCAAAATGATAAATAGTGGAGAATCAGTTAACTGAGTGGAACTAGATTGTTTCCAATTTGATAATTAGCTAACTGGATTTGATGATGTCATATGCATTTTTAATAATTTAAATGATTTTGAATGCATATTTTTTTATTAATTAATTTAATTCCCTTTTGATTTAATTGACAAATTTGTAATTTTATTTAATTAATATATCATAATATCAATTAAATAATTAACATAAGGTTTATTTGTCAATGTATTGTGATTTTAGGAATTAATTAATTAATCAAGTGCGATGATTGATTAGTGTTAGAGTTAAAAAGGTATTTTCACTTATTAATTTAATTATTATTGATTTAATTATTAAGTCGCCTTTCACTTATTAATTAAATCATTCTTGATTTAGTTATTAAAGTCGCCTTTTTTATCTCTAGTTCACTTAAGCTAAACTTTAGGCATGCAATAATTGATTATTTTATTAAGTATTCATGCAACCTAGGTTTCTCCACCCTTCTTAGGGTTTTGATCTCCTTTATAAGGATTGATCACTTTGTAATTATTGAATCACTCTCAAAAATTCTCTCAATTCCTTCTCTTAATGATATCTCATATTTCTTGGACATTTTGAGTTGTGTCTCCATTCTTTGCTTTGTGACAGGTTATTATGCTGCAGGTGATCTTGGCTTATGAATTCGATGAATTCTAACATGGTATCAGAGCCTTGCTGTTGCAACCCGTTCTTGAGTTTTTGACGGTTTTGGAGCTCCAAGGGTTCAAGGATATGGAGAGTATTTTTTGTTTGGAGCAGTTTGAGCAAATACTGAGATCTGGGCTGTGTCCGGAATGCCTCAAAACCCCTATTTCATAAAAGGCATGTCATATTTGGACATAGATGAAATTTGGGCCCTATTTTTTTTCTTAGCACACTTTTCGAGGCAAAAATTTGCCTCAATTTCCATGCTGCTTGATTTTCTTGTTGTCTCAATTTCCTTGCCGCCTTGATTTTTGTGATGCCTCGATTTCTGTTCCACCTCATTTTTCATGCCACCTAGTTGCATGGAGGAGAGAGAAAATGGTAGCCCTATGTTTTTTTAATATTTTTTTAAAACAAAAAATAATAAAGTTTTTTTTATGTTTTTTTCTTTAATAAAAAAACATCCTTTTTTTTAATATTTTTTTTAAATAAAAAAATATAAATGTTTTTTAATATTTTTTTCAATAAAAAATATTTTTTTTTTTTGTGTTTTTTTCTTAAAACAAATACATTCTATTTTTTTAATTATTTTTTTTCAAAAAAAACAATTATTATTTTTATTGTTTTTTTCATTAAAAAAAAATTAAAAAAAATCTACCAAATTTGGCCGAAAATCTAGAGGCAGTCTAGATTTGGAGGATTATTAGTTTAGTAGAGCTCCGCCATTTTAACTGAAGCTTCATGAGGTTCATTTGGTTTTTGACCTCGTGGTGGTTTTTTGCTCATAACTTGAGCAAACAGAGGCATTTTTCGCCAAACAAGATATCAACGGAAAGTTAGTTCTAAGGCCGATCTAATTTTTTAGGTTTGGTTATCTGATTTTTCCATTTTGTAGGTTTTTTTCCTAGTCAAAGTAGGGTTCCCTTTTGTGTTCTAGACACTATATCTTTCTCCTCTGGACTCTATTTTTTGACTTCCGCATAGCATCAAAAAGTTGGTTATGTTCTTCTTCTTGTATGGGTCTCATTACCAGAATCTTCTTCATGTATTTTTTATTCTGTGTTTTTCATTTTTGCATTCTTGTGGATATCTTGAATGTTTCAGGTCCTGGGATCATTTTTTGTGCATGGGATGACTCCTTGAGAGCAGTTACGTATGTTTCTTTAGCTTTCACTCATTCCTGGATTTTGTATACATCTTTTTCTATAGCTTTATTGCAAACACACTAAGATAAAGTGCCATCATGCATGTTTGGGATCTTGCACTTTTTGTGTCCGATTGTACTCGCACTATATTATAAAGTGTCATGGGGGATTGCTGAACATTTCCTTCCACGACATTAGCCTCATGTGTGTTAGTGACTGATCATCCTTGACACATACTTTATTTCTACTTGTACATTCTTCATCATGTATTTATTCTTGGCAGTCTCTTAGTGTATCTGTTATACCTTTCCCTATCAGCATTATGGGGGGTATCCTTTGTTGGTTCTAATACTTCCTTGGTTTGATAGAGTGAGCTATGTTTTTAGTTTGTGTTCCTATATACTAGGTAGATGCAGTGGCTTGTACCTATGCATTTCGGTGAGATGGATCATTTACCATATGGACACTCCTCTTTTGTTCCTATTTTGGAGGCTTCAGACTTGGCATTTTTTCCATCTGTATCTTTGAGTTTCAATTTTTTCCTTTTTTTCCATCCAGATTTGAGTAGTGTCATTGAGGGCACTCATACAGAGCATTTCTTTGACAGTGTTTGCAATTTTATGCTTTAGAGGTGTTCTACATGTACTTCCTTTAGTTCCTATTTTTTGGGACATTCTCTAGTTTGGAGGCTTCTTCAGTCCTTCACTAGGCTTCATCTCTTTTTGGAAAGGATTTTTTCCCACTGGGTTTTCTCCTTTTCTCCTTTTTATAGAGATTTTTTGTACTTGGGTACCTCATCAGGCCTTGTTGTTGAGACCCATTTCCTGCTTTCAGTAGTTGTTTCTAGGTTTTAGCTTTTCCCTAAGTTTATCTTAAGGGGGGGTGTTAGAGTTAAAAATGTATTTTCACTTATTAATTAAATCATTATTGATTTAATTATTAAGTCACCTTTCACTTATTAATTAAATCATTCTTGATTTAATTATTAAAGTCACCTTTTTATCTCTAGTTCACTTAAGCTAAACTGTAGGCATGCATTAATTGATTCTTTTATTAATTATTCATGCAGCCTAGGTTTCTCCACCCTTCTTAGAGTTAACCTATGTCTCTCCACCCTTCTTAGGGTTTTGATCTCCTTTATAAGGATTGACCACTTTGTAATTATTGAATCACTCTCGAGAATTCTCTCAATTCCTTATCTCAATGACATTTCATATTTCTTGGAATTTCTAAGTTGTGTCTCCATTCTTTGCTTTGTGACATGTTATTATGCTACAGGTGATCTTGGCTTATGAATTCGATCAATTCTAACAATTAGGACGTAGGGTTCAAGTCAAATTAGCTTGAATTTGATAGATTAAGGAATTTCATGTTTGATTTAGGGCTTGGCGTTTATCAAGATTAGGGTTTCTTGATTAATTGTTGTGATTGGGGGTCTAGGGTTTAGATGACCATTTTTATGTGATTACATTTTCCCCTCTTTGAATTTATGTGTGATTAGCGCATTGATTCAAAGACCTGTTAGCGAGAAGACCTAGAATAGTTTTATTTTAAGCGATGAAACCATTCTTTTGAAGAAGAAGACCGACTCCGAGGTTGACTGGACGAATATCGATCAAAGGATATAAACAGAATATTCAGTTTGATTTGAGCAATGAAACTAAACATCTGTCAAGAACTCTTAAACCTTTTGATTGGTTTGAACAAATAACCAGTTTGATTTGAAGCAATGAAATTGATTATTGTTAAGAGATTTGATTAGAAAGAAAATTGACTTGATTTGAAGTGATGAAGCCAATTTGATCAATGTATCTGGTTTCAATAATGAATAGCTCGTATAAGACTGATCTTGTCTAGTTTTGAGTGTATTCACCACTGTATAAGACCATTGATTAGGTTGCCTTTGATTTTAATATGATCCCAACTTTATTTGATGCGATGAAGCTGAGAAGCCCCAATTGATGGGGTTTTGATTGAGGATGTGATCACTAGAATGTTGATGTCATGATCCTGCCCCCTCGGGAGAGAAATCTAAATATAGCTAGGAGCCCTAGTGATGATAAGTAATTTGATTCATAACATGATGCAAGAAGAAGCTGATCTGATTAGAAATAGGTCCCAAGTAGTTAGGAAAAGAGATGTACTTGATGGGAGGTCCTGTTTGACTGAGATTGACCAAAAGTAAGATAGGAGGATTGATTAGAAGAAAAGTATGAGAGATTTCCATTGGTTGGATTCCAAAAGACTGATTGTGCAAGCATGCAGCTACAATTGACTTGAAAAATTCAAATGTCAAAAATGAAAAGCAAGTTGATTTGAGATTTTGATTTTGATCCTAAAAATAGAATCAAGACAGTCAAATTAGCCAAGGGTGTTATTTTCACGGTAATCAATGCACAACTGACCACTTAGCAAAAGGAAAATTGACCAATATAAACCTTAGATCCTTCACATTGGAGAGAGATATCGATAATACGTAGTTTTAACACCAAGAAGATGCAGATGCATATGCAGATGCAAGACTAACATGAATGCAACCTAAGGTGTAGTCATTGAACCTTTAGCATTGAAAATTTTCATCATCGAGCATTTTTGGATCACCGGAGATGATACAATCCTTACCGGTGTCACTGCGACCATAAGAATATGAATATGACTTTCATTGGATAAGATATGAGAAACTAACATAAGCATCGGGGCACAAAAGCCAAGATGACCTGTACATTTGTTCTAGTTGATGTTGCAAGAGTACACCAGTATCAAGGCATTCAAAGACAAGTAACCATCAGTGTGATCTTGTGTAAACAAATAGAGCAATAACAGTCAAGGAGATAGTTCTGACCTCACCTTGGTGTAAAAGTAAACAAGATCGAGGGATGTGAGGCTTTTCCACCTTAATGTAGGAGCTCTTATCACATACACCCATTTTATTTGATGTTACTGGATCATTGGGACCACACCAACAAGCAGTAGGAAAAGAAAAGATTAATGAAAATCAATGAGAATAGACAACAGACAATAGAAGTTCATCATACTTCAGCTAGTTTCAAAGTTTTTGGATGTGTATATATATGAGGTGTTGAGAAACATCATCATTCTTGTGAGTGTGATGTGTTTAAGTGCTATCGATCTGTTGTTTACATTTGCGGTATCTAATGTGTGTTAAGAAACACAAATGCGTCCAAAGATAGTGTTAAGAAATACTTTTGATTAGGGTGTTGAGAAACACCTATTGCATTAGTAGCGAGTTGACCTTCAGAAATGACAAGATTACTGATTCTGGTTTAATCCAAACATATGATAAAATTTGGGGTCCATGCCCCTAGTAGCAAACGATGATGACCGACTTAACTCATACTGCAAGGACAAAGCCAATTTGATTACCCCTAGGTTATGACTCTGGGTCAGTTTCAAGTCAGGAGGGTTCTCAGAAGAACCAGAGTGTCACGACAGTGACTAAAAGGTATGTACAAACTGAAGCAAAGTATTAATGCCAAGACTGAGCATTGATAGATGGAGCACTAAGTACAAGAGGCTCTTGTTAACCAGGTTTTCACCAAGGCACTTTTTCTTCTTTTTCAATTTTTTTGTATTTTTCCATTTTTTTATTTTTATTTTTTTATTTTTTTTATTGATTCATCAAGGCGCCTATTGCTAGGTTTTCACCAAGATAATCATTTTTTTAGGACTTTTTTTTAATTTTTAGATTTCTTTCAGGATCATAAGAAAGAATTCCTTAGGTGTAGATCTTCTTCAAATGGAGAGTGTTGATGGGATCCTAAAGGTGTTCTCCTTCAGGTGTGGAGAATTGATAGGCTCCAGAGCCAAATGATGTAGTAATGATATAAGAACCCAGCCACTTGGGTTCAAATTTCCTCTTTTTCTCTCTATGTGACTAATTGTGGGGATTTTCTCTCAACACAAGGTCACCCACCTAAATTTCTCTAGGTCTAAATTTTTTGTTGTATCCTATTGACATTGTTTTTTGATAAGCTTTGGGGTGATCAAATGCCACTTTCCGACGTTCATCCAAAAGCTCTAGTTCTTGAAGTCTCAAAACTCTGTATTCTTCATCTGGTATAAGTATGCGCAAAGAAATCCTAAGAGATGGGATTTCTGCCTCTAGGGGTAAGACTGCTTCTACCCCATATACTAGTGCAAATGGGGTTACCCCTATAGGTTTTTTGATGCTTGTTCTATAAGCCCATAATGCAGGATTGATCTGCAAGTGCCAATCCCTTTGAGACTTGTTAACTGTATGATGCAATATTTTTAGCAAATTTTTATTTGAGGCCTCTGCCTGTCCATTACCTTGTGTGTAATAGATGGAAGAACAATGTTGTTTGATTTTGAAATTTGCACACAACTCATCCATGGTGTTGTTCTTAAATTGTCCTCCATTATCAGTGATGATGGAGGAAGGTATGTCATAGTGACAAATGATGTAGTTTAGAATGAACACCGAGATTTGTTGCCTTGTCGCTTTAATGAGTGGGACTACTTCAACCCACTTGGTGAAATACTTAGTAGCTATAATAATGAGCTTGTGTCCATTAGAAGATGAGGGGTGAAGTATTCAAGGTAATGGATTTTGGGACATGAGGACCCAAAATAGAGTTAGAATATGGGAGATGTTTAGATGGAGATGAAGTGGAAGACTTTGGAAGCTTGGATGCCAACTCTGAATTTTTATTTTTGTTCAAGTTTTTTAAGAGAGACTTGGGAATCCACATAAATTTTGATTTTCTTTTTGTATCCAATTACTTTAGAAGAGACATGGGAATCCACATAGATTTTGATTTTCCTTTGTTTTTTGATGATTTAGAACGCAATTCATCCATGATGGATTTAGGAACCCATATTTTCTTTAATATAATTCTTTACATAGATTTAGAACATGATTCTTCCATGATGGATTTAGGAACCCATATTTTCTTTGATATTATTCTTTGCTCATTGGACCTTTGTGGTCTCTTGAATATTTTATTTTTCTTCATAGTCACATGTTGATTAAATTGGACATAGTGATCTTCATATGTAAGTGGATTCTTGAATTTTTGATTTCTTCATTGCACATCCAAATTACTTCCAAAAGACTTGGGGATTGTGGATGAATAGGGTCGATATGAATGGTTCATATGGATGGGTTGATAGGGAGATTTCAAGGATGCATGTCTTTGTTGATATTGATGGGGGATAGGGTAAGTGGATGACAAGCTAGTAGTGATAGGCATGGTGGATGGAGGGATATAAGGACCCGATATAGATGGAAGGTTTGACGGTTTCAGCTTTGGGATATAGGGACCAATGATGGATTTAGAGGATGGAGAAGGATGATGCTTACATTTGAGTGGAGAGAGATATGGTGTGGAAGGGATATCAACATCTTTAGAGTGGGTTGCAAGACCAAGGCTCTTCTCTCTAGAATTCATCTTTATATCAATAGGTGCATGACTAGCTTTGATAGGAGCAACTGAAGCTTGATGGGATTTATTTTTATGTAAGGGATTTAGAGGAATGATGGTTTCTGGATATGGAAGAATATGAAAAGGGGATGATGGGATGCTATGATATTGAAAAGGATCATTAGATCGTGTAGAAAGGGTACTTTTATCTTGATTTTCAATAGGCCCATTAGAGATGGTGGAAAGGATATATTGATCTTGCTTGGGAATGGAGGGATATCTTCTTGGAATAAATGGAAGGGGATGATAAAATCATCATGAGACTCTTGAGATATGTGACTTTGGTCAACCATTGGATAAGGATGTATGGTTTCTTGATCTTGATCATTACTCATATTTGTTTCTTCACACTGTGAATTGCCCTCTTTGACATGGAGCCACTTCTAAGGATGAGGTAGGAGTTTTGATCCACATATGGGATTATTGACAAGCTAATGGACTATCATTTGGAATATTCTTGATAGTTGTTGAAGCACATGGATTCTTTGGGTCTATGATCTTTGACACCAAACAAAGACTTGTAGTCGTATGCTGATTAGCTTGGATCTCTTTTATTAGTCCTTGAGGGTAGACATAGTCATCATTAGGCTCATTATTTGATAGAGATGATGTGGTTGATTTTGAATCTTTAGGAGATGGAGGAATGGTGGAAGAAATAGATGTGATATGTGAACCATTGCTAGACATAAATTCTTGATATTGATCATGCTTGAGATTAGTATCTTGTTCTTCTTTAGATAAATCATTAGGATTGTCTGGTTTAATTATGTCATCATCGAGAAGATATTGGATTTTATGTTTTAAATCATAAAGAATAAATAAATTTTTTAATCAAGAAGAAGATCTTGGATTTTATGATATTGGCATTTTTGACATCTTTTGAAAAATTGACAAGTATCTTTCTCTAAGGTTGGCCAAAATTACCCCATTTGAAGGATTTTAATAGCTAAGTTACTTGAATGAGACCCAAAAATCCCTTCATGAACATCCCATAAAGATAATTTTGATTCTTCATCCTATAGGCACCTAAGAAGCATTTTTTCAAGACTCTTGTGATATAATGTCTCGGCAAGGATGGTATATTGAGAAGCTTGGCATATGAAATATCTCTTTTGATTATGGGTTTGGTCCAAGGGTCTTGTAAGTAAGAAAAAATGGGTCCATACCAGGGTGACTCATGTCCAATTAATAGGCAAATGATTTGGGAATTAGGTAATTAGTATGCGGGTTTCACCAATTCTTCCACCAGGAATTCATATCGAGCATTATGTTTTGGCATTTGAAGAAGAGAAGCTAAGATTTCCATGGCATCTGATGCTCTGTTCTTTTCTCTTGTTATTTTCTCAAAAGTGATCCAAAAAAAATAATTTTTTCAGTCATCAATCAATCTATTGTAAGGCATCAAATTGTCATCCTTTGTTTTATATTCATCATTACTTTGATTTATGACTACTTGAGAATCCCCATAAACTTGCAGTTGAGTTACTTTCCATTCTAAATCCATTTTGATTCCTATGACTAAAGCTTCATATTCTACAATATTATTGGTGCATGGAAAAAGGATTTTGTAGGACTTAGGGATTGTATAACCTTGAGGTGTAATCAAAAGAATGCATGCCCCCGATCCATGTTGTGTGTAAGATCCATCAAAGTATAGTTTTCATGTTTGGGTTTCAACATTGATGATTTTTAAATATGGAATTCAACTTGGATAGGATAATAAGAAACTAGAGGAGCCTCCAACAATTTATCTTCTATGACCTATCCTTTGATGGACTTTCTATCCACCTATTCTATATCAAACTTTCTCAATACCATTACCCATTTGGCCAATCTCCCTGTGAGAGCTATTTTTCTAAGTAAATACTTGAGAGGATCAATTTTAGAAATGAGCTTAACCTTGTGTACCAGCATATAATGAAGTATTTTTTGGGAAGTAAAAAATACTACGAGGCATTCTCATTCAATCAAGCTACAATTAAGTTCATATTTGACCAAGGTTCTGCTGAGATAAAAGATTGCCTTTTCTTTTCCATCTTTATCTTCTTGAGCCAATAATAACCCTAAAGATCGATCTGTTGCTGAAATATACAAGAGTAAAGGCTTTTCTTTGATAGGTGGCATAAGTATAGGTGGATTCACCAAGTATGACTTCAATAAGGAGAAAGCTTCCTCACATTGTGCATCACACTTGAACACTATGTCTTTGTGTAGTAGTTGAGAAAAAGAATGACATTTTTCCGCCAATTGAGATATGAATCTTCTTATAGATTGAAACCTTCCTTGCAAAGACCTCATTTTACTTATGTGATTTGGTGCATCCATCTCCATGATAGCTTGAACTTTCTCAGGATCAACCTCTATTCCTTTTTCCAATAGTTATCCCAACAGTTTTCCAGATTGCACCAAATGCACACTTTTTAGGATTTAACCTAACTTTGAATTATTCCAACCTTGTGAAAATATTTTCTAGGATTGGTAGATGGTCTTTTATTTCATGTGATTTAGCTAAGATATCATACACATAGTCTTCAATAAATGTATGCATCATATCATGAAAATTGTGGTCATTGCCCTTTGATACTAGCTCGAACATTTTTAAGGCCGAAGGGCATGACATTGCAACAAAATGTACCTCAAGGTAATATGAAGGTTGTTTTATCTTGATCTTCTAGTGCTATCTTAATATGGTTATATCCACTAAATCCATCCATAAAGGAGAACATAGAATGTCATGTTGTTAAATCCACTATTGTATATGTTAAATGTGGTCTTGTTATTCAACCATATACTTCAACATAGTCCTTGTTCATCAGCCACATACATAAGTGAATATGAGTTATTCATCCTGCATGCCTGTATGATTCGACCTATTTCCTTCTATCATAGACATGGGTTTTGAATAGCTCTCAGAACGAGAATCTCACAACCTAGACCAGTCTAAGAACGAAGGATTTTTCTCCATGAATGCAATGCAAGATTAATCTAAGAACATGAAAGATGCAAGATTAATCTAAAAATTGAAATGAGATTAAACTAATACATGATTGCAATTCAATTAATCTAATAAATTGACATTTATCTATTGCAAATGAGATTTTTAACTAGAAATGAGATTATGAACTAAATGTAGCAGCAATTCTTTATTCTAACAATGCATAAAAATGACTGGGGGTTTGAATGAGAAATGGGAGCTCTTTTATAGACTGAGAGCCTGCTCAGAATAGAACGTTTCCTTTTTGAAATAAAATAGATAGAAAAGCCAGTTCAAATTAGCAAGCTTTCTTTAAAAGAAAACAATGAATTGTTTTCTCTTTGTTTTTAACTATTTTCTTTTTTATTTTAACTGTTTTCTTTCTCTTTAAAGCACAGTTAATT